>JAMLFY010000004.1:6687201-6883037 GCA_030441495.1 Dalbergia oliveri
ACAAGAGCTTTTCCTCACTTTTCTTTCTACCTTTTGGATAAGCAAAGGTGTCAACAACGCAGAGAAAATATGCAGAAACTATCTAACATAATTTGAAAAGGACTTTTCCAAGGTGAGATTGACGATTCGAGCTAGCCAATCCACAATCGTGTATTTCTAACTTTCTATTGGCTTGAAAAGGGTGCTGCCTCATGAAATGGAAATTGGAAAAAAGTAAGTTGTGGCCCCTAACATCATATTCAACAACCACATTCATGTAACGCTGTCTGGTTGAGCCAAGGTTACTTCTTCTGAGCGACGAACGTGAAACGCTGAAACCCAAGTGGTTGCTTGAAACTTTACAAATTGTTACGTGGTTTTAGGTTAAATTTATGTTATTTGAACTAATTTTATCTGAAATATCATATTAACTCATTTGTTGTTCATCATTAAAAATGATTATTATATATTTAAAAAAAATTATTATTATTTCAATATTGTTCTAGATGAACAAGTACATCTAGTAACATTTCTCTTTAGTTATGCAAGTGTTACACGGAAAAAAAAAAGTTATGAAGGTGTTACGGATTGCAAAACGCTCAATTCTCTTGTTAGCTAGAGGAAGTCATCTATGATAGCCGGATCCAAGCAATTCGTAGATTCGTGGAATTTGCTTGTCTTATTTTTTTTAATCTAAATTAATAGACTAACATACATGCACCCCATTAGTCTAAGAATATTTTGACATTGTCTATTTCGTCCTCTGCCAGCTAATTTTGTGCTGGATTGATAACAACCACAGTTGCTAATTTATGCTAAATTCATAAAGCCTGCAGTTTCACTTGCTGATGTTAATTCAGCATTCTTGAATTAGTCTTGACATGATTTGAAAGAACTATAGGTTACATATATATATATATATATATATATATATATATATATATATAAGGTTTCATCGCATCCGTCATTGTCATTCAGTAACCGTGAAATATGACCATTACAATCTCAAACACTCCGTCAGAATGTAAATAATAATTAAAAAACAAATAATAACAAACAGAGGTGCAATGTCCCCAAATTTCCTAGAAGAATAATAATACTTATACAACATAAAATGACAACATTCTTACTCTTTCTATTTTTTTTATTATACTCACCCATCTAAAAATAACAAAGTAAAAAGTACAAGAATATTATAATTTTTATTGTGATATAAGTATCATTAATATTTCCAGTAACAGGGGAGCAGAATGGAAGTAAAGAACTGAATCAGAAGCGTGGAAACACTCCAAACTCCAAAGCCCCGTCCTTTCCTGTATTGTAACAAGTCAGAGACGCGGAGTAACATTAAACGAAAAAAAAAAAAAAAATAGAAAGCGCCAAAGCTAGCCACTACTGAGATCCAAAGTCTTCTTTCGTTCTTTCTTGTCTGAGAGAGATTCGTTCAATTTCAGATCTTGCATCTCTCTCTCTCTCTCTAGTCTCTTCACAGACACAGTATCGCTCAGATCTTGCTATCTATCTGGCTATCATCACATTCAATTCATTGGATTGAATTGAATTTAAGAATGGTGAAGGCCAAGTACTCTCGGTTACAGCAGGGTCGGAAGTCGCCGTCATCCTCTACGCTCATCCTCACCTTGCTTCTGGTGTTCACCTTCGTGGTTCTCATCCTCCTCGTCCTCGGCGTCCTCTCCATCCCCAGCTCCTCCTCCTCCTCCTCCCGCTCCCGTTTCCCCAAGCCCAACGATCTCACCTCCATCGCCCACAACACTCGGGATCCGACCGACGACCACAATGCAGCAGAGCAGTGGGTTGAAGTTGTTTCCTGGGAGCCCAGGGCTTTCGTTTATCATAATTTCCTCGTCAGTTCCCTTCCCCTTTCTTCTTTCCTTATAAAAATTTTATTGTTGTTTTTTATCATTATAATAATTGCTTCCTGATTTCAATCTTGATTCTAATTGAGAGAGATCATGGAGTGTAACGGAAAGAAACTGGAATTTCTTGGGAGAGGGATGTTCTTGTTTCACTTATTCTTTGCTTTTACGGGTCGAAATTTTGCTTTGCTAGCTTTTAATGCTATGCGAGGGATCGAGATTTGATATTGCCCACATCATTTCTGTGATGCCAAGCAATTGTCAACTAATCTGTTGCTTCTCTTCAAATATCATCCTAACGTGGAAATCGAATACCCTTTCTATTGTGACTTGCCTTAAATTAAATTGCAGAATATAGGGTGCTAGGGCTTGACAAGACATTCAGATGGTGTATTTTACAGTTTGAATGCGACTTTAACATGATGAGATGACATTGTGTTTAATTCTTGGTTAAGGTTCATGCTCTCCTGGAGCATTAGCATGGTGCATTGTAATGTCTCCACTTTCCAATTATTAAAGTTTAGCTGATTAATGTGGGCAGACCAAAGAGGAATGTGATTATCTAATCAATATTGCCAAGCCAAATATGCACAAGTCAACAGTTGTTGATAGTGAAACTGGAAAGAGTAAAGACAGCAGGTTAGATTATTTCCTGTCCTATGAATATTTCCCTACGCGGTATACTTTGATATAATGTCTTCTGAGACTGCCCTTGCTGCTTCTTACTTCCCGATGACAAGCCTTATTTTTCATATTCCTTTTCATTTAGGGTACGAACAAGCTCTGGGACTTTTCTGGCCAGAGGCGAGATAAGATTGTGAGGAATATTGAGAAAGAATTGCTGACTTTAGTTTTATACCAGTAGGTAAGTACTTTATGCCTTTCTTCTTTCTTTTTGTTTGTGGAAGGAAAGAGAAATCATATAATACAAAAGAATTCTTTGGGACATCAATGTGGCATCCATATTAATTTTTAAGCTCTATATATATTTTAATGAAATAACAATATTAGTTCTAAAATGTACTGAGGGCTATGATCTGCTTTCTAATTTCGATATGTTGAATTCCAGCTTTCAACTTTAGATGATGCCTTTTTAACATGTTTACCCTTGATTTTTGTTTCTTGTTTCTTGGAAATGATTGGCTACTGCAACTTCATTATATTGCTCTGGCCATTTCACACATTTTCTGAGGTGCTAGTTCAGTCTAGTCCAAATCTTTATATCTACTTCCCCTTTGATATTGGAAACTGATTTTCCATCTAGCAAACAAGATAGGATATTCTTAGTTTCCTTTGTCATCTGGCCTTCTGGTCTATGATCTAAAGGAAGTAGCTTACTCTTCATTATATACTTCACAATGCATTACTTATGCTATGTCTTGCAACATACAGAGCATGGTGAAGGACTTCAAGTTCTACACTATGAAGTCGGACAGAAGTATGAGCCTCACTATGACTACTTTCAGGATGAGTATAACACTAAGAATGGGGGTCAGCGCATAGCAACAGTACTGATGTACCTGTAAGTGGCATCGAGTGCTCTCTTCTTAGTTGGTAACTTCTATCTCTCTTTGATCTGCGGACGGGTGTTCAAGCTGTGTTCCTTTTATATTTTGATGATACAGTACAGATGTTGAAGAAGGGGGTGAGACAGTGTTCCCAGCTGCCAGGGGGAACTTCAGCTCTGTGCCATGGTGGAATGAGCTTTCTGAATGCGGAAAAAAGGGACTTTCAATTAAGCCAAAGAGGGGTGATGCTTTACTTTTCTGGAGCATGAAGCCAGATGCAAGTTTAGACCCATCAAGTCTGCATGGTTAGTTCTCTTATTATTTATTATGATTGCGCTGCTTGATGTGTCAAAAAGCTTTCACAAAAAGAGGAGAATATATATTAATGATTTTCTTGATAATTTTTCAGGTGGATGTCCAGTGATTAAGGGTAATAAGTGGTCAAGTACCAAATGGATGCGTGTCAATGAATACAAAGTTTGAATATACATTACTATAGGTACTTACCTGCCCTTTCTTGTATTGTCAAAATAATATATTACATTCATCTGGCAATAGTTTTCATTTCTGTTTACTTAGATTGAACTGATATAGATTGCTGGCATTGCATGCAGTTTTATATAAAAAAGTTACCAAAAGTGAAAGATCTTCTCAACTTTATGGTTTGTGTTTCACTATTTACTTACATAAGTCCCGGAGTTGTTGGATTGAATGTTAAATGTAACTTAGGAACATAGGTTTAGTGCCAAAACATATAGGGTAGAGTTAATTTAGAACCTTCTGTGACCTGTTCAAGAGATTTCTAAACTGAAAAACTGATATCTGTTCTTCACATTCTACACTGGTTGCAGAGCTGTATTTACAGTTTAGTGGTTTGGCTTGCACAGCATGATTCTGTGCTATTGCTTTTAGCTTAATAAACTTAATATGCTAGTTTTTGCTTCACGTCTCACTTTGAATCTTTGATTGACTTATTTTTCAGGCTTCTCAGAGTTCGTCATGCCAATAATGTACTACTTTAAGTCTCGGCTAAAACCTTGTGTGACAATACTTTCAACCTTGAAGGAAATGCTTACAGCATGATGCGATATCCTGTAATTTTGGATGTTCTACTGTATTCTTAGCTAGCTGATTTTTTTTCTTCTTACCTTTTGCATTTATATTAGTACAAATATAATAAAAAAAATTATATACATGTCAATTTGCAAGAGAGTTTGAAGAAAACGCATGAAACATACATGGGACCAGTTTACCAGCTTTTGCCTCTGAACTCATTTAAGTAGTAATCGTTCTTACAGGTATGCACGTGGATGTTACCATCCCCTTTATGAGTTGCCTTCTCTACATTCTTGCGTGCTACCAATCTATAAAACAGTGATGATCAAACCGTTTGAAAATCTTCTTTTGTCGTGATAGTGGTAAATGGTAATTTCCCCCTTGGATTGATTACGAATTAGGCTGAAAATGGTTTCCCGAGGCAAATAAATGTGTAGTACTCTGATGCTTCATTTTATGCGGCAGAGAGAATATGAGAAGAGTGTTATTGCTATGATTTCTCGAAACAGAGCACTGTTATTGTTATTGAATGCGTTGCAGAAAATGAAGCTTGTTCCGAGGCATCGTGGTACCTCAAAAGGGTGTGAAATTCCTGTATGCTGAGACAATATTCTCTTACTCTGATCCTTTATGAGCTTGACTATCGGTACGGTGATAGTTAAAAATTAAGAAACTATAATTGACCTACCACACTGATTTGTTATGCTGTAAATAAAATAGAGCAAGAAAAAATTTCGCTCTTGAAACAGTAGAATTTGCTTTAAAAACATGAGACTTCGTCACAAAGGGTGTTGTAGTAGTAAACTAGTACTATTGCTTTACATTTCTTTATTCACTTAGTCTTTAAATAATTATTCATTTTAAAAATTAATTTTATCTAAAAATATTTATCTATTTTAAATGGTTATGTAGTATTAATTATTTTTTATTAATAATATTCTTATTAAATATTATTATTTCAATAGTAAAGAAAGAGAAAATTAGAGTATTGAAAAGAAATAAGGACTAATTAGTATATTATTCCTAATTTTTATACTAATATTGATATTTTATTAATTATTTTTTAATTTCAGTAACTGTTTATAATTAGATAATTATTCAAGGAGGAGGAAGTAATATTTAATTTTGTAACCAATATCTTACGGAAAATTTTATTCTTACATCGAAAGTAATAACAAGTGATTAAGAACAATAATTGCTCAGCTTAAAACCCGTCGCCACTAATTTTGGTTGGATGTATGATATAATTAGATAAATGTTTTTATGATGCATTCGAAGGAGGAAATTCTCTGATTTTGGGACATTGAATTTATACCAAACACTAAGATTTTTAATATCTCTCAATTTTGAATAATTATTCAATTTTAAAAATTCATTGGAATTAAAAAAATAAGAGTAACCCCAAAATTAGTTCTGATAATTATAAAAATAGGATAATCATAATTAATTCACCTACAAATTATAAGTTCTACATATAATTAATTGCTCATATAGACAGTCATTAATTGATCCATGTGACATTAGTGAGTTTTCAATATCAAAATATTTGTAATCCACTCAAAAGTATAAAATATTTGCAATCCTAACCTGTTCTCCAAAAAAAAAATCTTCTCCCATCCTTATACCACCCCTCCATGTACCTTTCTTCTCCCTTCCTTCTTGCAATTGTTATACCAAAAAAGAAAAAGTCATCCCAATAGCTAATATCCAAACAAATCAATTCAAACACAAGCAATTGAACTAAGGTAATTAAAATTTGCCTAATATTCCAATTTAAAATCAGAATCCTTTTTTTTTTTAGGGGAGGTTGAATGCAAATATTTTATATTTTGGATGAGATTGCAAATATTTTGTATTAAAAAACTCACTAATATCACATGAATCAATTAATAACCATCTATAACAATAATTGACTTACACATATGACTTTTTCCGAATTGTAGGTATATTAAGAACCTGATGTTTTATTTTTATAAATGTCAAGGTCAACACTAATTTATTTTTATCAGAGACTAATTTGTCTATTGATGATATTGTTAGGGACTAATTTAAGATTTACTCAAAAAATAATCAATAAAACTTGCATGTTAATAAAAGTTATAAATAATTTACTAAATTATTGCGAATTGAGTAATGTTACTAAATTATCCTCATTAAATGGTATACAACAATTAAGAAAAATTCGCTTGCTCCCAGCACACGCAAGGTTTATCATTCTCTTGCTCGACGATCCAAATGCAGCAGGTCAAAGTGTAAGGTGGCAGTACTAGAACAGAATACTGTAATCTCAACTCATCTTAAAGGCAAATATTCGCCAAAAACTCCGTAAAACAAGCAACAAAGAGTCAAAGCCTTCATCCTCATTGACAAATAAAAGAACTGAAAATTCTGGATTACATTTCTATGGCAAACACAGTCATTACAGCACTTCATTCTAGCCATCAAGTTCTTTGGTTTATTAACACAACCTCTAAATAGCAAGGATTTTCTACCATGTTGAAAGGACCTTTGTGGACCCGTGCAAGATTATTTAGACAAAGTTAAAAATCAGCGTGAGTGTGCGCTAGCAACTTGACCAGCAGACACTTTCTCACCATATTCAATGTGTAGCATTGATCAAGTTTCTGATCACATATTGCAAGATGCCTCCATGATTGAAGTAAGCAATTTCAACCTGCAATGAAGAAAACCAAAACACCAGCAAGACAAAAGAGAAAGATAAGAATAAGAGTATAGCAAAATAAACAGAATACTATCAACAACAAAGATGAAAGACCAAAACATTACCTCTGTATCAAATCTCAGGGTAGTTACAAACTCCTTCCCATTATCTGCCACCACGGTGACATCTTGACCTGGTCGTATTTCGTTCACACTGCTCGGAAGATCAATGGTAAAACGTTCATGACCAGTCAATCCAAGAGTGTCAGCATCCTCCCCGGGCTTGAAACATAAAGGGATAATTCCCATTCCCACCAAATTACTTCGGTGAATCCTTTCAAAGCTTTTTGCAATGACAGCTTTCACGCCCTGATGAATGAAGACAACATTACATAAACCAACAGAAAACACAAAAATAAATTGTTCAGAGAAGAATGGAGGAAGTACCAGTAGCATTGGCCCCTTTGCAGCCCAATCACGGGAACTTCCACTTCCATACTCAGCACCAGCTAAAATAATCATATCATGCCCCTCGCTCTTGTATTTCTGACAATAAAGAAGTGTTAATACCAAATAGAAGCATTACTTTCTTTTGCACTGTATTTTAAGGGCCCATTTTTTGAGTATTTTTAAGAAAAAGACATTTTTTCAATTAAAAGAACTGTAAAAAAGTTAAGGAAAAAAAAAGCTATTTTAGCACAAGTTTCACATGTTAGAAAGATTGAGCTAGTCAAGAGTTAATCATCCCCTTCCCATCCCCCAACCCAATAAAAAAGAAAAAAAGGGAAGCAGCCAACAACAACTAGTGTTCATTGGAGTATATATGAGTGACAAATTGACAAACAAGATTAACAAGAAGCCAAGCAAAAAACTTTTGGGTTAGCTACAGAAATCTAGGGGAAAAGATATGGGATAATTTATGTGCATTTCTTTTGCCATTACTTCCTGTCTAAGGCCAAATTGAATTTATATTTCTCTCTCTCTCTCTCTTTTATTTTTTGCTAGTTTGATCCTTCAATACTGTTCAGTATAAGATGCAGTGCCCATATATTTTACAAGACTCGGTCAGTTTGTCAAGAATCTTTTCCAACCAGAAAATCAAATCTGACACACAAGTGAACTGTGATGTCACATAGCATCATTATTCTTAGGGTCAAGGAGATTTTATTAGAGATGTAAAAACCATTGGCTAGTACACTACGCATATAGATCAGAAAACTTACCATTGCGGCATCAAAGACTGATAACTTCTCCCCAGAAGGAATATGAATTGTTTTAGGTCCAACTTCTCCATTCAAGAATTTGTTGACAAGGCGAATATTGGCAAAAGTTCCTCTTGCCATCACCTCATCATTGCCACGGCGACTTCCATAGGAGTTGAAGTCTCGTCTATCAACCCCACGTTCCAAAAGGTATCTGGCTGCAGGACTGTCCTTATGTATGCTACCAGCAGGAGAGATGTGGTCAGTTGTAATACTGTCCCCAAAGTTGAGCAAACAATAAGCATTCTTCACTCCATGTGCACCTGGGGGAGACATGCTCATGCCTTTGAAATAGGGTGGCTCGTGAATATATGTTGATGCAGGGTCCCAGGCATAAAGAGTGCCAGAGGGAACAGATAAATTATTCCACATGGGATTGCCTTTGGTGATTGCATTGTACGTTTCCTTAAACATATCAGGCAGCACACTTGATTGTACAACCTGAAAATTGGACAAATAAGAACAATCTGCACACATCGAATTTGTGCAAATATGGAAAAGCAGTAGTTAAACATGATGGGCTGCTTACATTTGCTATTTCTTCACTGGATGGCCAAATATCCCTGAAGAAGATATTTTTTCCATCCTTCCCTATCCCAATTGGTTCAGTTTCAAAGTCAATGTTCACCTGTAAAATAGTGTCCAAGTTAGAATGTCCAACCTAGAAAGTGAGACCTAGTTTTGAATTAAATGCAAGCTTAGACTCAGTTTGCAAAACACATACTGTGCCAGCAAGGGCATAGGCAACAACAAGAGGAGGAGAAGCAAGATAATTAGCCCTTGTTAATGGATGAACTCGGCCCTCGAAATTCCTATTTCCTGACAAGACAGCTGCAGCTACTATATCTGGAATATTCAGAAAATCATTGATTAGGTAACCTCAGATAAGTGAATACAACGGAAATACCCACTTACAAAAAAATAAGTACCATTTTCAGTAATTGAAGATGCAACAGCTTCATCAATATCCCCTGAATTACCAATGCATGTGGTGCATCCATACCCAACTATATGAAAACCTAGCTGATTCAAATACTTCTGCAAACCACTGCAGGAGAATAGTAATGAACATATTTCCGCCAAATCAGGGTGAAAGCTATTGCCAATGTGTTATGGTTAATATACTTCACTATATTCTAAAGATACCTCCTCTGCAAATACTTGGTTACAACACCAGAACCTGGAGCAAGACTTGTTTTAATCCATGGCTTGACCTAGTAGTCGATAACATATATTGAACCAATGGCAATCAATTAGTAAAAATAACAAATAATTGGAAAAAAGAACGATAAAAAAGGAAGCAAATGAAACTGCTTCATGTATTCTAAAAATCATATCTCCAATAAGACAATTGCTCATGTAACTTCCAACATTATTCAGAACAGGCAAACCAATATAAGGATGTAAGAAGTCCTACAATAGCCAGAACAATAAACACACTTTTTCTTCTTAATTATTTATTTGTTTGGGGGAAAGAGGAGGCAAGCTCATTGCATTCAATGATGTTTTAAAGATATAAAATCATTCCGACAGTAAAATTAAAATTTTGATCATTCTTGTCTATCCTGTAGCCCAACTTTATCTCAAGAAGAAAATCTACAGGTTGGATTTTTGCATATAGTAGTATAAGCCTATCATTATCAAGTTAAGTCATGAGTTATAATGAGCTAATGACGTAGGTACCAAAGGCAGAGACATCTACTAACCTCCAATCCCAATTCACATGCTTTCTTTGCAACCAATGCAGCTCCAAGCATTACGCTAGGATTTGAGGTATTTGTACAGCTGGTGATAGCGGCTATAACAACATCCCCATGCCTAAGATGTGCTGGTGTCCCATGGAAAGTGAACTTTGCAACCTTATTCTGAGATTCTTTTGGTACAGCAAAACCCTGTAACATTGCAATATTATACAGGTCAAAAGACAAAAAATATCAAGGCTGAAATAAGGCAAAAAAAATATCAAAAGCACATGGCTAGGATAGGTATATTGAACATTGCACTATTAGACTTCTCAGAACATTAAAGATTTTAATGAGGTCATAAGCAAAGAGTCTGCAGAATGTTAATTCAAAATATCAGCCAACATATTCATAGGGGGACAGTGCCCTTAGGTGTT
The DNA here is from genome assembly GCA_030441495.1 of Dalbergia oliveri. Classification (NCBI taxonomy): domain Eukaryota; kingdom Viridiplantae; phylum Streptophyta; class Magnoliopsida; order Fabales; family Fabaceae; genus Dalbergia; species Dalbergia oliveri. Next base: position 6,697,664 of record JAMLFY010000004.1, read on the forward strand.
ATGATGTTTTTAATGCCTTTTGGAGAGAGAAACCAAAAAGTGCACAACTCACTCAAGTCAAAAAGGGTGTTAGCATTAGAAAAAAGAATACACAATAAAATATTTGAATATTTTGCATTAATTTTCAACGTTAGGAAGTTGATAGCTGGGCTTCATTTTTTCACTTTAAAAAAATTATCAATAAGGCACTTTAGGCACAACTTGCTAAACCACTTAGATGCACTTAAGGTTTCATGACCCTCACTAAAGGGCAGCACCTCAACCAGCATGATGTGCTGACCCTTCTAGCATCTTACCTTGGCAGCTGCACCTTTGACCACTTATTTCACCACACCAAAAAGTAGAGAATAAGTGTATAAATACAGAAGAAGCAGGAACTTATGTGTTAGTGCGTGTTTGTGTGTGTAGCAGAGAGATAGTGAGAGAGGTGTTGCTAAGAGTAAAATGCCTATTGAAAAATCATATATGAAAACTGAAGGTTATATGAAAATTTAGATGTCATAGATGCAACGGATAGGCTATGCTACTTTATATATCTAGACATAAGAAGTTATTTGTGTGGTTCATGTAGTTCATACCTTAAACCCAACTTTGTTGTTGAGGCAGGCACACCAATCTACCTTCATTTCTTTCAAAGTGACACGATCATGAGGTCTGAAAAGATTTAAAGTCATGGTTACACCATGAAAAAAAAGTGAAAACGTAAATTTGTTTTTAGAGTAGATCACTTCCCCTTCACTATTAATTTGCACTTACTATACAGCCCTTCCATCCACTATGAAATCCTACACAGAGCTCCGTTGTATTCTTATACCAAAAAACACCACAAAACAACTCCAAAACATTGGCAGATCTAACAGATTTGTTAACTTAGAATCTTATGGATTTGTAATCTTATGGATTTAAGAATCTTATGTGGTAAAGTTTAATCATCAATTCAGCTATGCTAAATGAATGTGCTCTTGCCTTTTCTCAATATATATGACTGAACAAGGGTAGGAATGGCATGTTCAACTCTGCTTGCCTGATAGCATTTTGGAGTTAGTGGTAGTGCGTATGTGTGTTTTAAGAAGCAAGGGAGTATTATGTAGGTTTTCTAAATAGAGCAGAGACATGTAGATTAAATGCAAAATACATGAAAAGTAAGAGTATTTACCCTTTATTTTAAGTGGAAGCATGATTATGCATTACCTCTTTGGACCTGAGACACAGGGTTCTACATCCTCAAGATTGAGCCCCAAATACGATGAGTACGCTCTTTCCACTTCGGGCTGCACAAAAGAAAATTTCAGTCAAACCAGGTCCTTCAGACAGTTTAGATATAATTATCCCAAAACATTGCATGCATAGTATACCTCATGGTAGTCCACAAACATCTTATTAGCTCTCAAATAGGATTCTATCATGGAAACCTGCAAGAAAGACATGTAAGCAAATGTAGATAACATTAAGTAGCATGACATGAGTGTTAACTTACAGTCTCATCACTTCTGCCAGTCAATTTCAGATATTGCAAAGTGACATGATCCACAGGAAAGAAGCCCATGGTTGCACCATACTCTGGAGACATGTTTGCTATTGTGGCACGATCAGCCAAAGACAGTTCACTCATGCCTTCCCCTGCATTAGGGAGGCAAAAAACAATTATCTAAGGAAAGATTAATCAGCAAGGCAGAGGATAGCATCATTTGCATAAATAAATATTTACCATAAAACTCCACAAACTTGCCAACAACCCCATGTTTTCTTAGCATTTGTGTAACGGTCAACACCAAATCAGTAGCTGTCACACCATTTCGTAGTTTCCCTACTAATTTAAACCCAACAACACCTGGTAGGACCATGCTCATGGGCTGCAAAAAGATGAGAGATAAATAAATATTTCTAAATTACAACTTAACACCCAAAGCATCAATTGACCAAAACTATAGAAGTCTAAATACACTATAAAAAATAACACACATATACTATTAGTAATTTCCTACTTAGAACCAAAAAGTTTATCAAAGATACTCATTTAATAAATTAATTCAAGTCTCTAATTTTAAAAGAATTTCACAGAGTTCTGTAACAAGTTAACATGTTTTTCACCTGGCCAAGCATAGCAGCTTCTGCTTCAATTCCACCAACTCCCCACCCAGCAACACCCAAGCCATCTATCATAGTTGTGTGTGAATCAGTTCCAACAACACTGTCAGGATATAGCACACCATCTGTGTTGAACACAACTCTACCAAGGTATTCTAAATTGACCTGCACAAATTGAAATTGCAAAATTTAATTCAGAAGACAAACTGGAAAACTAGACCAAGAACAAAGAAAGTATTTATTCCCCTATAGTAAAATAAAAATCAAATATTACAGCATTAGATCAAATATTATGAATCAAGACATCTATATGAGTGGTGAGTTGGTGACTGAATGAGGCAATGACCTGGTGGACTATCCCTGATCCAGGAGGAACAACAAGCATGTTATTGAATGCATTTGAACCCCATTTGAGGAAACCAAATCTTTCCTTGTTCCTCTGGAATTCAAGTTCCATATTTGCCTGAACAGCATTTTCTGATCTCGCCACATCAACCTGAACTGAGTGATCAATGACAAGATCTACTGGTACCTGAAGGCGAACAATTTCAAAATCATTACAAAGACCTAATCCACAAATCCATTAATGTGCACCAGCATAATTCTTACCAAGGGGTTAATTTTATTAGAATCGCCACCAAGCTTGTTCATTGCATCTCGCATGCAAGCAAGATCAACAACAGCAGGCACCCCAGTAAAATCCTGAGATTTGAAATTCAAAGCTCGTTGAATACCACAAAATAAAACTCAAATTCCAAGAATATCATAGAAAAATATATATCTCTAATATCTTCATGCCACTCACCTGCAGAAGCACTCTAGCCGGCTTGAATGGAATTTCCACCTGTTTGGGAGAGGTATTCTCCAATCAATAATTTTTTCAATGTCATGACTCTTAACTTGAAACTCATCACAGTTTCGGATTGCAGATTCCAAAAGTATCCTGATAGAGTAAGGAAGTCTATCTGCCACAACAAACACAAAAAATGTCTCCATCAATTTCCGACCGCTTCATATCAAATTTTAAGTCACCAATCAAATCATCAATGATCAGTGACACCACAACACTAAACCTTTCACCTCCATTTATTTCCTCCAATTAACAGCAACGGATCTCATATCATAGAAAATGCAATCAACAAATAGAACCATCGAAGTCAATCCAGGTTTCTTTTCTACATTGATATCTAACAAGACAGCCATCCAAACAACAACAACAACAATAATAACAATATCAAGTGATAGTTGTTTTGCTCCCTCCAAAGTTGCAACATGTTCTGTCAGAAACCGTTATTTTCCAATAAGAAAGACAGTGAAAATGGGGGCAAAAAAAAATCGAAGCTCACCGATTCTGGGATCGTTGAGAGCTGGCAAGCTATAGTACTTCCCGAATTCACCACCACCAGCTGGCTTCTCAAGCGTCTTCAGAATGCTCTTGAAAGGGTTTTCAGTCGCTGCAACAACCAATCAATCAAAATTTTCAAAAACAAACCAAAAATTTATATAAAAAAAAAAAAAGAGTCCAGAAAATTGAATCGTATTACTAGGTTGGGAAGAAGTAAGAACTAAGAAGTGAAATAGAAGGAAGATCGTGTTATGTTACCCATTGTTAGTGACTTGTGGGTGGCTACGTGAGATTGGGATCGATCAAAGCAAGGGAGTAGGTGAGGTAATAAGAGAGAGAGAGAGAGAGAGAGAGGAGGGAAGTTGAGCCTGCTTGGTTTTGCTTTTGTCGTATTATTTAATGGTAATGGTTTGTTGTTGGTGGTGGTCTGAAGTGTCGTTGTGAGATCCAGTTAAGTGAGAACAGAGGAACGTAACGTAACCTTATTGTCTTCGGTGTATGTATTCAAACTTCATCCTCCTTCGGCGTGCTCGACTACTCGTTACAATTTTTTATTCATCATCGTACTGAATGCAAATTCTCTAAAGAAAAATTGAAAAAAAAAATCTCTCACTGGTGATATTTTTTTTGGTTACATCAGTATTATGTCTTTTTGCACTTGTGGATAGTTATGAAGTTATGATAATATCGTGACATGGATATCAATACGAATAGGATTGCAAATGTGCTAATAGCCATATTTTTAAGTAAACAACGATAATAATGATTAAAAGTTATCAAATAGTATAATAATAATATAGCTATAAAATAAAATCTACGAAGGGAAAGCTATAAAATTATCATTATTCTTTTGCTGCACATGAATTCCACACCTTTTTTCCTTAAAAAAGGTGGAATTATTGAGTTTTGTTAAAAAAATATATTATCTTAATAATTGTTTTTTAAATTATCCACACAATTTGAGATTGGTGGTGATAGTTAAATGAAAGGCTCCCCAGAGTGATAATTTATAAACTTAAATATCTATTATTACAAATAAAATTCGTATAGATTTTTTTATGTGAAAAATTTGTGTAGAATTACAATATGCTTATATACTATTTACATCAACAATTCAATTTATAAAAATATATACATACACGGTCAAATTACTCTGTAGGAACTATATAAGTTCTTTATGTGATCAATCCTTTTCTCTTTCTCGAATTAAATATCTCTTGACACAAACTTGTCTTTCTACCAAAAAATAAAAAATCTCTAAATACCATTTGCATGAAAACATAGATTCAATAACACCTTCACAACAGAGTGCGAATAAGAGACAAAGACTAGGCCAAAGCTAGAGTTATTGGCACGAAAATCATAAGTCCTAATTGAATATCATTAATCTGGGTTGTTGATTCATCATCTATCATAAGTGTAGTATTTCTGTTGAAGTGTGAGCAATGTAAAAAAATACATTCTCTTTGTGATTCAAATACAACTGCAATCAAAAAATGCACGATAAAAAGAGGCTCCTTCTAACATGGGAGTGAAACATGCTCCTTGTAGTGTATGCCTTGGATTTTCTATATTTAAGGCATTGAGCAAATTTGCGAATTGTACAACTCATCCCAAATCATCCAAATCAAAATGATGGAATTATACTTTGAACTCAGACTTGATTTAGCAATTAGCGATGCCATAATATTGTATAATGATTGCTATATATTAATTTTGGTTGATTTTTGGCTGCCATATTAATCTCTTATTACTACTTGTAGACCAAAAATATAAAGAAAAATTGGAACATAAAATATTATTAAACTGTAGTTATTGTTTTTATATAATATATATAACTACAAATAATAAATGTTTAAATAATAATATTCATTTTTAAATTTATAAATAAATAAATTATTTATGATTTTATTTTTGGTTAAACATTAATTTAAGATTAAAATTATTTGAAATAGTAAAATCATAGTAGTATATCACATAATAATGTAACATTGGATACATTGTCATGTGAAATATTATATAATATTAAGAAGTTAATAGATCTTAGGTTCGTTTGATATACCTGATAAGATAATAAATGATATCATAAGGCTTTATAGGATAAGATCAAATAAACTTTTAATTCTATATAGTGTTTGGTGTAATATAATATAAAATATTATATTTTATAATATTATTATTTATTTATAAATAATTATAATATTATAATATTATACAGTGCTTTATAAAGTATTCTACATGCATCCTTATTTAATGTTAAATTTGAAGAAGGAATTAAACTTATTATTTTATTATATTTTTCATTTTTATATAATTTACATAATTACAAAGAATAAATGTTTAAATAATAATACCAAACTTTGCATAAAAAAATTTTACTTTAACTTTTTGTTTAAATATTCATTTAAAATTAAATTTTTTTGTAAGAGTGAGACAATAATGTTATAATTTAAAATATGCCTCACTCTTCTATATATTTATATAAGAAAAAAATATTTTTTGATGAACGTAGGGAAAATATTGTATCGAATAATGTAAAGCGTTGTATAATATAAAACATATTAACAAGTGAAAAACATTATGGCCTTGTCTTTTTTTGTGTCAATTCCTGCCATTATGCTCTGTAGCCTTTTTTTGGAATCAATACCAATAAATAAAAATGACATTAGTGCCAAAATAATTAGAATTTCTCTTGAATTTGATACCATCGATAATTTGGCATTGTATGTTGGTAATTCATTCTGAAAACATGTAATTCCGTGAAAGAGCTAGTAATCATGCAGATTTCTTCCAAATTTTTTTTCCAAATCTCATAATTCTTACTCAACTTAATTAAAGTGTTCCATAACTTGTAGCCCATTTTTGAGACCAAAATTAACAAATGAAAATCACACTAGTGCAAAAATGATTAGAATTTCTATTAAATTGGACTGTTCATTACCTGGTAAATTGGCATAATACGCTGTAATTTATTTAGAATGCATTAGTAATTCTGAAAAGCTAGTAATCCAAGAGTAGTCAACTCATTTATCAAATTAAGTATAATTATTTTCTAAATTCAAATGTCACCCTAACTTTTCTACAATTTCACTTTTCTATCCTTCTCATCATACTCCACAACTCCACCCTCCCCATCTTAGAAGCCTCCCCAAAGAGGGATCAAACTAATCCCATGAGAAAGTGGGGAAAAGGTCAAAAACAAAACAGGGGGGCAAAAAGGAGGGTCACTGGACTTAAGACTATGCGAGCTACCCCTCCCGTGCTTTTTTCTTTTTTGTTTTGTTCCAGTCATTATCACGTTTACTTTTTAAAAATAAAAATGAACACAGATCCACCAGAACTAAGCCCATGTCTTCGTTTTGTAAGGTTTGTTGCGTTGCAAGCCCGGATCTTTGTTTTGCGTTTTGGGCTATTCTCCAATAGTTGCTACTCTTTGACCCAATAAAAACAAAGCCCAGAAAACTGATTTAAAAAAACAGTTGTTACATTAACAAAAATAATTAAATCTCACACTCATTATTTAAAAAGTCATAAAAATAAAATAATTCAATTGGTTAACCGTGGCAGAGTATAGAAATTATTTTTTAATAAAAAGAAAATTAGATGCTGACAAACATTTCTAATTTCTTACGGCAGAAACGCCCATTTTCACTAGAGCACAATGTCATTATACTAAGATCAAGTCAATGTAAATTGTAAAGGCCACTGATTCTAATTTTTTTGGTAGTGACTGATTCTAATTTAAATGTATTTATAATTATTATGGTGCTTTTTAATTAAATTATGATATAATTTATTTTTTACGTGAATTTTAAAAGTTTAATTTATTTGAATTACTTGCAAAATTATTTTTTTTTCACTACACGTACATAAAAATTACACAAACTCATTACGGTTTTTTTTCAAGAAATTAAATTTGTTCCCTTGTCTAGGAAATTAAAATTATTTAAATTGATTGGATTTTTGAGTTCAGAATCGATCAGAATCATACCACAAATATTCTTTACAAAAATTGTACGCCAATTATGGGTAACCATCGACATTGAGCTTCAGCCGCTTCTCCCCTACCCACCAAAGATGGAGGTGTGGGGTTAGATTTAGATCCCCTAAACCCCTGCCTAATTATCCCTGCTACCAAACACATGCTCCGCTTCCAGCATTGACAATTTTTTTTTTTCCTGAAAAAGAGAAATTTATGTGGAACCAGCCGTTAACAATATGTTATTACTTAATGAATATTTTTCATATGCTTATTGGGAGGTGAATTCATGTCTGTCACCGTCACCTCATGATTTGTTTAAAGGTTGAACAATATGTATAATTTATCCATATTATATAGGGTAAATTATATTGACTTTTGAGGTTTGATGACATTTAACCTTAACCATTTTTATTTATCCAAATGACATTGATTTTTCTAGGATACATTGTTTATTATTCAATAGAAGAATATCAGTATAATGATTTTATAACTTAAGGGAATATGTAATGAATTTCCAAACTAGAGACCTCTAAACAAATTTTATAAATAGAAAGAAGGCAGCATAAATTTTATCAAATTTAAGTGGAGGTCATTGTAATTTACTCTATTATATAACTTTTTTTTAAGCTATCGGAACAGAGAACGAAAAAGATGGAACTTTAATACACTTTCCACAATCTAATTTAAAATTTTCATCGTGCTCGTGTAAAATGACCTATTCAAAGATCAAAATTAGTTACGTGTGATGTTAAATAAAAGCTTATGATTTTATTTATTTATTTATTTTATCTCCGTAACGCATCTCACAAAGCAGCAACTATAGTAGAAAGTTCAGTAATAATAATAATAATAGAAAGTTGATAACTTGATGTACGTACGTATACAGATAAGAATGATATGTTGTGAACTAATGTGAGGGCTGAAGAAAGTCGAAATGGTCACAAAAATTCAATATAATCTAGCAACTGGATTTTTGGGTCATTGAACAGTTTAGATGATAAAGATTGACAAAGGGTTCAGAAACCCCCCACCTAAACAAGCCCTTAGATTTGATGAAACCAGCAGTCCAGGAAACAATATTGCATGTTGTTTTCGGTGCATGTGTAAACAATGGATTGCATCAATTAGAAGGTGGGTTTGGCTAATTAATATGAGAAACAACAGGCTTGGCTAATTGATATGATAAAAAATAAATTTTAAAGTCTTAATTATTCTTTTGAAACAGATAATGTTCTTCTAGCCCTCTGAAGAACAAGAAGGAAAGAGCACATCATATCAACGATATTCGGTTATTTTCTGCATTCAATCTTGTCCACACATTAAGATATGGCAAAATTTGGGGATTGATCACTCCAGAGGATACCACCTAAGTTTAGGGGAATTGGCGAGAGATACTAACATTACAACTTCCCATTATTCTATTAATGTTTTGTTTCGTTAAGGAATATTATGTACTTGGAAAAACTTCTCATATCATATCTTATCATTAGGTGTAGTTGTTTTGGACTTTAATATTGCCTTGGACAACAAGCGTATATGACGGCAGAAGATTAGGCGAATTTAATTTAAAGAGAATTTGTGAAGGTACGTGCATGTAATCAAATTAACTTAGTCCTTGAAAAAAATTCGAAATGATGGAATTAGTTCTCATAATCAAATTGATTATTTGGTAGAGACTAAACTGATTCACAAAATATAACTTTAGAAATTAAATTATTATTTTTAAATATCAGCAACAACAATAAATTAGATAAGGAAAAATTACACCTCCCTTAAAATCTTTTATAATTATACTCAGCTCTTTTTTTATTTGAAAAAATCACCCATCTCCCCTAGTTAATTTAATACCATTACAGTAATTTACAATTTATAATGATAAAAAATTCAATTGAAAAGTCAAAATTATCCCTCTAACAATAACACAATTCGCTCTCCATCTCTCACCTGTCTCTTGTTCTCCACAGGCCGACCTCCATCCTCCACTCCGTTAATTTTCCTTGCCCTCCATTATTATCTATACTCTATATGGACACACCAAGCTAGCCCTCAAACCAGTCACCACATCATCCACCGCATCCACGTCAGCAGTCTGTCGCAGGTTAATCCCAATCGCAGTGCCGCGCTTCTTCCCTGTCGTTGTATTTTCTCCCACTGCACCACCGTGTTGTGGCAGCAACTGTGGCATTGTTTGCTTCCACCGTCCAGTGGCGCAAGCCAGCCACCGTGCCCTTCTCCACCTCCACGTTGCCAGTCCGTCGCTGCATGTGTTTTGTAGGTTGGTCCCAATTGCAACGTTGTGCTTCATTGCCATTGTTGCTCCTTCCACCACGCCACCATGTTGTGGTAGCAACCGCGGCATCGTCTGCTTGCATTGTGCCATTGAGCAACCTCTTTTAGTTTTCCACATCCAACCATTGCGGTGTTTGAGGTTAGGATTTGGGGTCGAAATTTTAGTTTAGGGTGGAATATTGGGATGTAATGGTTTTAGATCTCAATTGTTTAATGGTGTCGATGGAGTGGAGCGAAGGATGGAAATTGGAGAATGAGAGACGGAGTGAGAGATGGTGAGAAGATATAGAGTCGTGGTTATTGTTAGAGGGGTAATTTTGACTTTTCAATTGAAGTTTTTGTCATTATAAATTGAAAAATAATACTAAAGACGTAATTATAATGATATTAAATTAATTAAGGGACGTAGGTATTTTTCAAAATAAAAAGGAGGTTCTGTAATTTGCCCATTAAATAATGTTTACAAATTCATGAATTAAATTGAAACTTTACTCGAAGAAGGTACGGATACTGCTCGTGCATAATGAATCGCACCCACCAGGATATTTGTTGGAAGAAGGTTATTTTCAAAATCACTTTATAAGGAATCCAATGTTATCATTGTTTACTATCAGCAAACAATCTATTGTCTGAACCATGCAAAGTGAAACTTATTTGATACTAATAACATTGGCAAACACACACCGCTTATAATTAGTATATATATATAGTTTGCAGAAGTTGTTTGACTCATAAATAACTTATGTACATGAGTTGAGTTTCGTCATAAGGAAGCCATTACTTGAATTTTGGTTCGTATTTAGTCCATTAGGTTGTTAAGACTATATCGTGTATATATATTTATATATTAAAAAAACAGGAGTGCATTAATTATAGCTTTTGGTGTATTCTCATTCTGCTATTTACACTCGTGATGCAGGATGTGCGAATATGTACTTAGAAAAATCGCCCATTCATCATGGTTTTAAAATTTTGATGAGCAGTGGTGCTTGTATTTATTTTTTCAACTCATTGTAGACTCACAATAAAAAAAATATATAAGAAGATGGGTCAATCATTTTTTCTTTCTTCAATACACTCACCATATTGTATATCTTTTCTTTCATCGTGAATATACAATAAATCTTAAAAAAATGTGTACAGCTAACATTATTCTAAAGTTTTTGGCTTGAGTTCATAGTTGTAAATATAATTATTAAACTCTCAAGTTAACTATTAAGCTTTTATGAGTCTACAATCTCAATACATAAAAATAAGTTTATCTAGCTCTCAAGTTTGATAACATTCGTTATAAACTTATGGGCAGTTTAGAAGCATCACATTGTAACCAATCAACCACACAATTTGATCAGGTGCTCATGCAGTATGTTTTTAAGATGTCTTCCAACTCACAATCAAGGTATTTGGAAAGATTCATAATTGAATTTGTTCCTTGCTATTTTTTTTTGTAACAGTCATTTCCTTATTCTGAAACTGACTGATGAATTAAAATTCAAAGAGAAATTAATTCTTTAAAAATGTCCGAAAGTAAATTAGAATGGAACGGGTCTATTTGCTACAATAACTTGGGGGATTTAAGTTTAAAAATTAATATACCAAAAATACCCTTAAACCCTTTTTGGTATCGTTTCTCCTTCTCTTCTCTATGTTGAAAATACCCTTAGTGAATGATAAAATAATTAAAATAAAGAATTCAATTTATTTTCATTTCATCTTATCGTTCCAAACAACCTAAATAGAAAATTGATCCCAAAAAAATATAACCCATCCCGAATGCATGTTTGATAACTCAATATATTGAATCTAAAGAACAAATATATGTATAACACTAAAATAAGATTTTATTTTACACATTGTTTATATGTGTAGTAGAGCCCTTTTTTTTTGGCTCTTTTCCCGATAGATCAAATTACATGTCCAAACACCTGCGAAGAGGAGCAAAACGACAATGGAACAAAAGTACAGCTACAAACCACTCATAGAAACAAAAATGTCCAAACACCTGAAAACATAAATAAATAAATAAAAGAGAAATATTATTTTAACTCACACTTTATGAAATATTGTATCAACACATTATATTCATTATTAAATGAATTGTAGACTCTAAATTAAGTGGAATCTATATTTAATTTAATGATAAATATAAGTGTATTGTTATATCGTATAAAGAATGAGTCTAAATATTATGCTTACAAAGCTTGTGCGTTTATAAGGGCCTAGAGAAACTTCCCAGGATGGATATTGACCTGTTGGAAAATCGACCAGCTTACTGTTGGATTGAGCAAATCTGGATGGCACCCCTTACTCTTAATTATCCATCACTGCAGAATATGCAAAATTCAGACTATGTCAACATATAATCATCGTACTGTAAACAATAGAAGACTTTTATTAGTGAAAAATACAATGGATTTATGTCATTTACACTTCAGGAAATATGCAAATATGATTCTAAGTTTTTTGGTTTTTTCATGTGAAAAAACTTATGTAATTTTCTTAAAATCCAATCATTGAACCTTTGAATTATAAGAAAAATGGACCAATAATAATAAATCTTTACAGTTTGCATATGTTTCTCTACCCATTTTGTTCTCTAGCCAATTTGTTGTTTTATTGGTGTCCAAAATTTCTACTTCCTAAAATACCATTGATGCATAAGGAGTTGAGAAAAGTTTCAAAAACAATGAACAAAATTAAAAGAAATTACAAAAATGAAAAAATATGGATTCTTAGGTACTTGAACACCGATCAATTCACTAGTTAATTAATAATGTAACAAACCATACAATAAACATATTTATCACCATATATATGATTTGTTTATACTGTCGATCTCACATTCATAAAAAAATAGAAATATTTAATTTTTTTCCTCATTGATTATATAAAAATTTAATTTGATGTATTAATAATGTAAAAAAATACAGATATCTAATAATGTATTATCACATTAGAAAAAATAGTTAATTTTCTCTTCCATTACTTGAAAAGTTATGCTTTAATTATATTTAAACTAATACATCTTAATTAAACTGATTACATAATCAATAAAAGAGGTTTCAAATAGGAAAACATGATCTAAAAAGTACTCCTAATGTCCACTAACCTAGTAGCCGCTATTTGCAAACACAAATCAACTGTTTATCCATTAGAATTTCACCTTTAATGGATCTTGAGGCACAAAGTTCATAAAAGCATTGAGGCGATAATATGGGATGGTAAAATGGGTTGGATATGTCGGGTAAACTTATCAAACCCATCAATTTGACGGTATGGGATAGCATTTTCAACCCACCAATAAATTTTGCCTCACCTAACCCATAGGTTAAAGCGGGTCGAGACAAGTTAGACCGAGTCAATGGTTGTGGCCGAAAGAGTAGGGGTGACTAGTTCTAGTTTCATGGGTTGAAAGGGTGGGGTGGTGGCCAACCAATTTGATTTTATTTTCTGTCCAGAATTGTCAATTAATAGACCTGTCAATCCATTATAAACCAGGAGACATGTATTTCAATATTTAAAAGGTAAATATTTTTAAATACTCATTTTTTTTATTATTGGATGTATTGATTAATAAAAAAAATAAAAACTATCATAATATTTAATAATAATAAAATAAGTATTTATTAAGTATTGAAATAATATTCCTAATAAAATATGATCAGTTATCACATAATTTCAACTGATATAATCAAAAAGGGACTGTCCGTCCCGCCCCTGTTTGGCCTGATTCGAGGCAGGTCGGGTGGGTTGACCTCTTTGCCACCCTTACGAGACATTGGATCTCACTTACTAGTAGCATTTGACAGCCACCCCTTTTGAGCGCAACTTGGATTGCGATGACTGCCTATGCATGCAATACATACACTTCTTATATTATCCCGTAGCCCTTTCTGAGCAAAGTCTCCTGCAACCCACCTACTATTCCATCAGACGAAGATATTTTGCATCAAAAGAACTAAATAAATGCTAAAAAAATGGGACACTTGCTCAGCACCCCCTTCACCCAATCCCAAATTGATAACTATCGACAATTAATTGATTATAGAAAAATGTGACAAAAATGAATAGTGTAGTCAGGTCAGGTCTAGTCGTACCACTTGCATAGAAGACCGTGGCCAATCAACCCCTTGTTGAGCCTGAGCCTTAGGAAGAGGATTTATTAGAAATTATAATTTTTGTTTTTGATATTTTAGAAATTAGAAACTCCCTCTGGTGTCTGACCAACGCATCGACCATAAGAAAGAAAAAAAAAAAAGAGTTATATGAAAAATGAAAAGAGGAAAAATGAAAATGAGACAAAATTCTTGTGATCATTTGTGGACCATTATTATTAAGAACCTTTTTTTGACTTGTTATGAGATTCACGCCCAATTGTCAAAAAACAACTTCTCAGCCTTTTCTCTTAGTCACCGTCTTGCGCCATTTTGAAAACGATTTTTCTCTTTGTATTTTATTTTTTCTAGTTTATAAATAAACCCAAAATTTCATCTCTACAAGTTTAGAAGAAAAAAATATTTGAGAAAGGAAGGGATCACGTTAAGGCACACAAGCTTTAAATGAGAGTTGGTTGATGCCTTGATGGCAGTTTCTTATTTCTTTCCAACCTCTCTTACGGACTAAGCATTGTGTAATACCGCGTTATAGTCTTATATTCTTCCATGTGTACCTCCCCCGTCATGAATAATTATTAATTTTAAAAATTTAAATAGGATTAATTATTTTCTTTTAATAATATTCTATTAAATATTATTAAAAAGGAGAAATATATTAAATGGGATAAAATTAAAATATTTAAAAACAATTTAAAAAATTACTGTTAATTTTTTTACTAAATATTTAAATTATTCATTAGATTTATATTGAAGAATAAATTAGACCAAATTTTAAAAATTCTAAATTGGTCATATTTTAAAAAGGATAAATTAATATTTTGTATAATTTAATACATTATACAAATAAATCAATTTGTCCCTTTTAATTATATGGAAAAATCAATTTATCCTTTTTTTCAAAATGTAAAAGATGAATTTAAAATTTTTAAAATTTGAGAGTCCATTTTAGAGTTTTAATCTAATTTTTTTAACTGTTATATTTTTTAATTATTTTTTTAACTCTAGTTTGCATTTAAAATTAAATAATTATTTAAGGAAGTACATACGGCTATTTTCGTAGTTATTATTGTTATTATTATTATATTATCAAATAAATATTAATATATTTATTCATGTATATATATGTTACCCTTTCTTCCTTAAACCCAAATCTGTGAAATCAAACAGCACCCTAGGCTTCTTTCTTTCTTTCTTTTTCTGGGTTTCAAAATCAGCCATTGTGTTCTACCTTTTCGTGCGAGTTTCTTGGGTACCCAGATGGAGTTTGTGCCAAATCCGTGCCCTTTGCGTTCCTCCCTGTTCGGATCCTTTGGGAATCTCGTTGAGAGGGTTAAGCAGATTGGTACTCTCGCAGTCTCTGCGGTTCTTGGGAACATCTTCTCTGCGATCCTGACCTTCTGCTTCGCATTAGGTTCGATCCTTCACTCCCTTCTCATAATAATAACTCCAATTATCTTTTAACATTCTCTGGAATACTTGATCTGCTCCTGTTTTTTCATCTTATGGATTTGCCTCCCTTGATTTTTTTTTTGTTTTTAATTAATTTATAAAAAAATTGTAAAATTCAGGTGGTTTTTATGTTTGTGGTGATTTTGTTTTGTCAATGTCGTTGTTTTGTGTTGTAAAAGGTTGTTTTGAATTTTTGTAACCGTATGGAACAGGGGTTTCGCTTGTGACAGAAATGCACTTTCTCTCTTTGTTTCTGTGTAAAGATAATGAAACTTTGAGATGTGGGTCTGCTATTTTGTTTTTGTTGGATTGTATCTTCGCGTGTGTTTCACTTATGTTGTCTTATTTAGCTCCCTGTTTTTCAATTCCTTTCTTTTTTATTTTCTTTTGGTTTTTTTAAATTGAGTTATGGGCTTATGGCATGTGCTTCTTCTGAGGCCAACAAAAAAACATAACTCTGAAATGGCTATGTTTTTGTGTGCAGTGGGCACTTTGTTGGGGGCTATGACTGGAGCTTTGATAGGCCAAGAGACTGAGAGTGGCTTCATTCGAGGTGCTGCTGTTGGTGCCATTTCTGGAGCTGTTTTCTCCATTGAAGTGTTTGAATCCTCTCTTGTGCTTTGGCAGTCTGATGAGTCTGGGATTGGTTGTCTCTTATACCTGGTGAGCAATAGGGCCTTGTCAAAATGGGATCTTTTTTGGTTGGTTTTGAAGCTTATCATGTAGCTGCATGATTGCATAATTGCAGTCCCCTAAGTTTTCCTTGTCATTTTCTTTGGTCTGTTGTGTTGCCTAATTTTATTTGTGTTATGCAGATTGATGTTATTGCTAGCTTATTGAGTGGGAGACTTGTGCGTGAGAGGATAGGTCCAGCCATGTTGAGTGCTGTCCAAAGTCAGGTAATTTTTCTTTGTACAAACTGCAAAGGATACAAGCTATTACACTGATGAATTAGCAATTTGTTTATGGTCTATGGTCCCTCATCTTGCTGACATCTTTTGCTGTTTCTTATCAGATGGGTGCTGTTGAAACCACCTTTGATGAGGTTCAAAACATCTTTGACACGGGTGGCGCAAAGGGTTTATCAGGTGACTCGGTTGAAAGAATCCCGAAAATCAAAATTACTAGTGACAACAATGTTGATGCTTCTGGTGAAAGAGTTTCTTGTTCAGTTTGCCTCCAGGTTTGTTTTTTTGCAGTTTTTTCTTTGTTAATACCAGTAGTTTGTCTATGCCTGAAAGTGTTTATCAAGCTTTGTGTAATTTGATATTTGACATTTCTGAATTTGTACCTATACAGGACTTTCAGCTTGGAGAGATAGTTAGAAGCTTGCCTCATTGTCATCACATGTTTCACCTACCTTGCATAGATAAGTGGCTATTCAGGCATGGTTCTTGCCCATTATGCAGAAGGGATCTGTAATTTTTGTATATGCATAGCACAGACCGTAAAAAAGAGGTTCTTTTTTCATATAATTATTTTTTGTTTTGTTTATACGCTTATTTAATTTTAGGACTAATACTCGGTAAAGTCTAGTGGGAGCCATTGCAGCTATGAGTGGTGTCATTGTACTAAATTAGTGTAAAGAAAATTTTGAGATAAAAGTTTCCACTTTTTGTATATGGTAGATGCTCGTTCTTTTAATCCATTCCCCACTTTGCCCCCCTTCTATTTTTCATGTTTATTTTCCGAAACAAAGAACATGAGACGGTAAATTAACCAGTAATTTTAATCTTGCCAGAGGTTTAGGAGCATGACTTCTTTGTTTGTATTCAATATTATCCGTATGAGGACATGGTACATGTGGTTGGTTCCCTGACCCCATTATAACCTTCTATTGGAGATTACGTACATTATAAAACTGGGCCCAACCTTGTTATAAAAAACTCATGATCATAATCTTAATCATATTCATTAAATTCTGTTTTCGGTTGGCTTCACAAGCAGCTCTTACTATACTAACAAACTGCACCTGACAAGTAAGGAGCACTCAGTAAGCTACAAACAATAAAGAAAAAGTAAGGAGCACTCAGTAAGCTACAAACAATAAAGAAAAAGTAAGGAGCACTCATGTTCGTGTACTATAGCTGTTATCTTACAGGTATTTTTGGTTATCTTACAAGTTTAACCGAGAGGACGCCCAAGGAAGGAAGGTTAGCAAAGTGAGTGAGGGAGTAACAAGGAATTTATCACAACTAATATGGATTATGTGTCGGTTAAAAGGTCTATATTTCGAATAACATAGGAATGAAGTTGATGCATTTCATCAGATTTTCCTAACGTACCTGTACCTAAGCAAGATTCCTGAGTCTAAACGTTTTCTGTTTTAAATTCAAGGAATTCAATTCAATGAAAACAGCCCGGACATTTTGTTCATTAGACGAAAACCTATAGACCTGGACAACTTGATTGATAAGTGAATTCATCAATTATCTTTGGGGAAAGTTATGAGTGAACCATAAGAAAAGTGTTGAGATTTCTTGTAAGTCAACTTAATAATATTTTTAATTAGTTAAAGAGAAAAGTACCAAAAATGGCCAAGTTTAACTTTTCGATAAGTATTGAGTACCGAACGTATGTCTTTTATATTGTCTTTACTTTCTTGTTTAAATAAGATTCTTTCTAATTATTAATCTTAAGGACAATGGATAGGAGCATTTACACCCGATATAAATACTTCTATTTTAAAAATGAAAGTAATAACTTCTGTTGGATTTTTTTTTATTTATATCAAAGTATGCAATTCAGAACATGTATTTTTATTTATGAACCAATGTGTTAAAAATACTGATTAGTAACATCGCTAAATAAAGAGGCTTATTTTTTTTAAAGAGGACGTATCATCTATATATTCTTTATGAATCATTTTATTAGCATAGGTACTAAGAGCCTGTTTGGGCTTTCAATTTCCAGTTTTCATTTTCAATTTTTCATTTTGTGAAGGAAAATCCTGAAAATAAGTTTAACAAGTTTAGTTTAGTTTCCAGTTTCAGTTTCTTTAGTTTTCAGGATTTTATGAAAAAAAAACTGAAAATGAAAATTAAAAGCTAGAATTTATAGTTTTAGAATTTTCAATATTTCCTTCACAAAATTTGGAAACTGAAAATGAAAATGAAAACCAAACCAAACAGGAAAAATTCTAATTTTCAATATTTCCTTTACAAAATCCTAAAACTAGAAATGAAAATGAAAAATAAAAATTAAAACCAAACAGACCTTAAGGGTTTTGCCAAAACTTCAAAACATTTTACTCTTATCACCTATAAACATTCTTTAGACACTTGTTAGCTAAACCTAAAATAATGGTAGTTACTGTAATGGGTTTTTGAAAAGCAACCAATTTAGATTTGGTTTGAAACTGGTAGAGTCCAAATGGTACAGGGACAGGGAACTTTAATACCAGCATATTGTCCTTTTAAGAATCACCAACTCCGGCAATGTAACCATTATCCCATTCATCTGCCACATTAAATAGTCATGTCCCTTCATAAACCAAATTGGGATTTGCATCTCAAATCTCGACTATACTGACAGTAAATAATATGAGTTGAATTCTAAGATGCCCATCATAAACATCCTAAATGCCTCATCATCAGGAATGAACGGGACTAACCATTGACATGGATCCATATGACATCCAAAGGAGTGAAGGTATACGATTGAAAAAAAAAAAATTGCTAATATGTTGAGCTTTATGTATACACATCTTTATATATCCATGGCCACCTAGTTGCCAGACACTCTAGAATTCTTGTCAATATCTGAGTGACACTTCACATCCTTTTTGCTGGAACTAGAATGGACGTATTCATGTCATGTGATGATCTTCACATGCATAGGGTTACACGTGGTTAAAGTTTCTCACGAACCCTAAAGAGTAGGAGTAACTTAAATTTAGGTTAAACAAGGAAAAGAAAAGAAAAGAAAAAGGATGGTCCGTTCTATTTAGCCGTGAAGCACACAACATAAATATGATGGACAGGCTATGGTGAAAGTGAAATTAATTTTTGAACGTGTCAATGCCTCACAAGCAGATGAGCCTTGGGCACTGGGGATTGGTCTCCTTGATGAGCTTAAAAGGACACAACTTAAATGGGCTTGCAAGTTGGAAGAAACAGTGGTGGAGCCTGCCTTAGATCGATCAATTCAAGTTGACCGCTTCGGCGTGGAAGCATGGATAAAGTTTCTGACAAAGTATTAATACGTTTGGATTCATATGAAGTTAACCTGGTTAATTAAATAAGGGATGTGATTGCCATTAATGTAACCTTTGAAGTTCATACTCAAGTCAAGCCCCCTAGGGGCCGCTAATGAACCCCCGTCAAAATTTCAATTTTCATGCAATTACTTCTTTTAATTGTGTTTGAATTAGATACATCCTAGCACGAACGTTGTTGTACTTGTTAGAAGGAACGAAGAGAATAAGACATACATGAAAGAATTCAATTATTGGAT
This sequence comes from Dalbergia oliveri, assembly GCA_030441495.1. Taxonomy (NCBI): domain Eukaryota; kingdom Viridiplantae; phylum Streptophyta; class Magnoliopsida; order Fabales; family Fabaceae; genus Dalbergia; species Dalbergia oliveri. The sequence continues at coordinate 6,717,387 of JAMLFY010000004.1, forward strand.
AGAATACTTCTGTTTTACAAACTACTTGTGCCGCTGAATTACAAAACAAACATGGCTGTATTATATAAGCGGCGGATTCTGGTATACTCCTTAGAAAGTATGGGGTACCACACATCACAATTATAAACCAACACAAGAAAATTTCTAAATCAATGTACAAAAATTTGTAAACCAATGTATAAAAACTTATAAATCAATGCACAAAAACTTATAGACTAATGCAAAAAAGTTATACTGTGAAGAGAAAGTGAGTCTTCTATAGTATATTAACATTACATTGGTGTATGCATAATCACTAGATCTTATCACTAGATAACTTGTGTGTGGTGCAACATATTTCATGAGGTGCGTCATAACCTTCATCTATATAAATAAACAAAACAACAAATCATTAAAATTGCATAAGATTAAGGAGACATGAAACCATCTGTCCCATGCTAAAGCACAAGAATGATTTTATATCTAATATAGTGTTAGACATAAAAATCATTTATGTTTATCTACCTATCCATTTAAACTTTTGGGAGTTGAGTTTTCATGATATAGTATTGGATAAATTGTTCACGCTTCAAGTCTAAAAAAGAGAATTTTGCAAAGGGCTTGTTAGATATAAAAATCATCATATGCCTCTATATCTACCAATTTAAACTAGATGATGTTATGATATAGTATCAAATCTTCCATGTCCACATAATCATAAAAGCTTGGATACCACGTTATGAAAAAATTCAAGGCTCATGTTGAGAGGCTTAAATGGCCGAGAATCTTGTCTTCAAAGCAAGCGGGGGACTCATTAGGCTGGAAATATATTCTGCGGGCAAGTCTATTCAAGTTTTAATCTGTAACCATGCTTGTGACAAGTAGCATGGAATGAATAAAAACAAGAGTAAATACTGTCCCCAAAGAAAATATTATAAGACAATTTAGTCTTCCAAAATCTTAAACAAAACTCACAATCTCTCAAAGTTTTAATAATAGGACACAGAAATCCCTTTGCATATTTTATCATTTAAATACTAACAGAATTGCACAGTAACCGTTAATATGATGTTAAGTGATACTTGTGTCATCTAAAGTAAGAATGAAATTTAAAATAACTCATTTTGTAGCTCAAGTTATACAAAATGAGTCATTTAACTCTCCATTGCAAGTCATAAAATGACTTATTTTATACAATTTTAGATATCAAAATGAGTACAATATGTTTCAAAACGACATCATTTTCCATACATCCAACGTTTTAATGGCACTCATTATTATATTGTGCCACATGTATAAGTCTACCAATGAATAGCTAAGAAGGGACTAAAGTGTCCATCATTTTTAATCTTGAGGGGCTATGAGATCAATTCTTTTTTTTTTTTTTTCTAAATAGTTCAACGTAAAAATCTTAGGAAACTAAGTATGGTGCTCACTCTAAACACAAAAACACAATAATGATTAAAACTCTATGCAAATGTCATATTGTCTACATAAGAATGACATGTGAAATCAATCAAACAAAAAAAATACAATAATTTTTTTAAAGTGAATATAGAGTATTCATTGTTGAAAACGGTAACTAACTAATTACATTATGACAATGTAAACAAAATCAAAACAATTATTCAAAACTGCCTTAATGAGAAAATTCTATACAAAAGAAAAACTTTAGAAGAGTAAGATGAACACAATAAAAAAAATCTTACCTAGAACTTGAATTTGCACGGACCATGCTTTGCAAGATTCAAAAAAAAAAAAAAACTTTAATTTTATTTCAATGAACAAAAATTATAACATGAGATTGATTTTGAAGATTTAGTGGATCAGCAATCAATTATCAATGAGTTTTTGAATCAAATCATATATTAATTTTGAAGATTGAAATTGAGATTGAGAGTTATTTATCCTAAATTTTGAATGTACAGGATAAATAATTAGGGTTGAATCTAATATAAAATTAGTATCTATGATTAAAAATAGAGAGAACAACTAGTCTGATTAATTTAATATTTTTTATTACAGCTGAATCTAATATTAAAATAGGATATCTATGTTTAAAAATAGAGAGACCAACAGGTTTGAGTATTATAATATATTTAATATTTAATTAGAGTTAAATTTAATTTAAAAATAGAACATCTATATAGATTTTTTTATTCTTATAGAACATCTATATTTAAAATTAGATATGCCAATAGGTCAATTATTATAATATTTTTCCATAATTTGATAACTTTATGTGTTAGGAACAAGTTACACTAGTATTATTTTAAGTAAATGTTACACCGTTCAATAATTTGTTATCAGTATAATGTTTTACAAAACTCATCGTTAGACTGAAGCTCACATCATATATATTATATCTATAAATTTTTCAGATTATTCTAAAATCATTTGGTATGACTTATATGTGCATTAAAATTAACATAATATATATATATGTTTAAAATGAACAGAATAAAAACTTCATGATTACATTGATATTGGTGTTAAATTTTTATAAAATTTGGCACAAATGACCTTCATGATAGTAATTATAAATCCAATAGTTAGATCAATAAAAAAGTTATGCTATAGAAAATTATTCATTGGAAGAAAGGAAGAAAGGGGAGCTACCCAGGGTCCCTAGAATCTTGAAGAACCTTGGCTTGAAGCCATGGTAGGACTCCTTGTAAATTTCGAAACACTTTTTACCCTTCCCCTTCCCATGGCTAGATAACATAGCAGGTAAGCTTGGACGTTAAGATCGTTTAACTTAGTTCGCGATGGACCACAATTAAACGGTTGATCGAGCCGATCCGTTTCTTAAATGGACTAACCTTTAGCTTTGTTTACATCCGCGCCGTATAGGTTCAGTCGCGACCAGTCGCATAATATTTTTTGGTTACATTTTTTGCCCCACAAAAAGGCCCGACCAGCCCTATGTGAGAGTTGCTTCAGTAGAAGAACCTTATTTGACTTTAACATATTCATAGTTAATTTTTAATCTAAATTACACTAAACAATCACAATAAAAACATTTTAAATTTCAAGTTACAAGTTTTACAAACAAATGAACAAACCAAAAATTATTCTTAGAAGTCAGGACTAATTCAAGTTCAACTAAAGAAAACATATTTAAAAAATAAAAAAAGGATAAAAAAATAATAATACTCATACTCAGAGAGCCAAAGGTGCAAAATGTTGCTTTCTTTAATGCGATGGAGGTGTCTGACCCGCCGAGGTCTCCTGGAGGAGGTTCATAACAACCCATGGAGATCTCCTGGAGGCAGCAGACACGATGTCTGGCGAAGACATGGAGGTCCCTTGGCAGGAACCGAACAAAGTGGCTTGGTGGCAGACTCGGAGTGGCTTGGTGGGGACTAGCGACTATCGACCTGAGTTGAGAGATGAAAGTGAGACTTGAGATTGAGGGGCGAGGTCTGAGGGCTTCATCACTTAAGTGAAAGAGAAGAGAGTTAAGAGACGAGAGTAAGAGAGGGCTTGGCTGAGAGGAGGAGGTGGTCGGCGGTCGCAAGGCTCAGTTGAGATAGGGCCAAAGGTGAGTGGGAGAGCAACGATGTAAAGGGGAAAATGGAACTCACTGCCATTGAGGAGAGAAGGAATTAATGAAACCTAGTGTTCACTACTTATTTTAGTTGTTCACTTATTCATCCTGGGCCACTAAAACGTGGGCTTGTTGGGCTTGGGCACTTCACGCTTCATATGGACTCCAAACCTGCCAAGCACTAGCAGGATCATAGGAGCACAGGATTGGACTGGACCATTCTATGAGGGTTAGTGGATTGGTCTACAATCCGGCCAGACCTCTTAGCCCAGGTTAGGTGGTGCGGATTAGAAAAGTCAACGGGTTGGCGACTAAAATTTTTGGTTCATTTTCATGCGGGTTGCAAGTTAAACGGTTGGTCTGTCGCGGCGTATTCCCACTCTAATAGCAGGCTTCTTGTCCTTCCCTTAAGAGGTCATCAATATGAAAAGGGAAAAGAATACCCATTGGAAAAGTGGAATCCAAAGATGTCGCAGATCATCTTAAAACCCCATATAAGAGCCTAAGAATTAGGATAGAGCTAGAGGGAACCATATTCATCGTATCAAAGATGGCAACCTTGAACTCCCAAAAGGAGAAGGTAACCTTCAGCAGGATGTCACGGTGTCGTACATCTATAAGAAGTCTTCCTCTCCTTCCCAGGTCTCCACAAATCCTCTCCTCGAGGCGGAAGTTCGTTCTTATGTCAAGTGGCCACCTCAGGTCCTAAAACAAAGCGAACTCCTATACTTCTCTAACACCTCTCATTCATTACATTTGAATATTGACTACTTCAGAGAGAAGTGCACCACAAGACCGCGATCCATGGAGTTTGGGATCACGTACTTGTCCTCCATATATTCTACAAAGGGAAACATCACGAAAAATGTCTAAGTTGAGGGTGAAAAATAAAAAACTAAGCAAGAAAAAGCAAAAGTTAGCCTAAGAGTGGTTCCCCCATTCACAAAGGGCGAGGACGCCTGAAATCGCCGCGCGCAATGGAGATGCTCCACAAACCACCCCATAGCCCATGAAAATAAAAGGAGAGAACCTAGGGAAAAAAGCAAGCAAATACGAAAAAAGGGAAAATACATTCACTGGGATAATAAGAGCGAGAGGAAAACAGTGGAAAGTGGCGAACGACGAGGAACGAAAAACAACACTGTGGAGTGCAATGTTTCAGGTGGAGGCTCAGCGGCACAACATGGAGGAAGATTAGGGAAGGTGTGCATATGTAGATAGAAAGTAAAAAGATGAGAATGAAAAAGGGGAGCCCTTTTATAGGATAATGGAGGGAAACCTCCAAAGGTAATGATACAATCACCCTTACTTTGCTTCAAAAGCGTCCTCAGGACACGTGTCACCTTACCAATGAGGAAGAAACATCACATCAAGCGAACGAGCATGGAACCCAAACACAAAGTTAATGCCAATTCGTCCACGACAGACACAATTTGTCCTTGAACAGAGTGAGTTTATCCCCAAAACACGTCGTAGTACGCCTTGGATCGAGCATGCCCGTTTTAAGGTTCAAGACACCTAATTCTTGGAATAAGCCAAATCCCTAAAGGACACACAAACCCCAAGTAAGAGCGGTCACATGGCGGAAGAGTACATAACAGGACCCTATAGGCGCTAAGTGAAGAACACTAAGACACGAGATCATGATGATATTGGAAGAAAGGGAGCTACCCAGGGTCCCTAGAACCTTGAAGAACCTTGGCTTGAAGCTATGATAGGACTCCTTGTAAATTTCGAAACACTTTTACCCCTCCCCCACGCCGAAGAGATATCATAGTAGGTAGAGTTGGGTATGCGGGTTTCATCCGTTAGCTCAATCCGACGGACCACAATTAAATGGGTTGCATCGGTCCGTTCATTCTTAAATGGACTAACCTTTAGCCTTGTCCGTCGTCCACATAGGCCTGCAGTCCACTGACCAATTAGCATAACCTTTTTCTGGTCACATTTTCGCCCCACAAAAAGCTCGCGGACCAACCCCATGTGAGAGTTGCTTCAAGGATAAGAACCCCTATTTGACTTTAACACATTCATATTTAATTTTCAATCTAAATTACACAAAACAATCACAATAAAAACATTTTAAATTTCAAGCTACAAATTTTACAAACAAATGAACAAACAAAACTGATTCTAGAAGTTAAGAACTGATTCAAGTTCAACTAAAGAAAGCATATTTAAAAATAAAAAAGGATAAAAATAATAATACTCATACTCACAAAGCCAGAGATGCGAAGTATTGCTTTCTCTCAGGAGCAATGGAGGTGTCTATCAACGAGGTCTCTTGATAGAGCACTTTATAACAACCCACAGATCTCCTAGAGGCAGCACAACACGATGTCTCATGAAGACCTTAGGTCCCTTGGCAATAACCCGACGACAGAGTGGCTTGGTGGCATACTAGCGGTGTGGCTTGGTGGCGATGAGCGACGTGAGTTAAGAGATGAGAGTAAGATCTAGATTGAGGGGCAAGGTCAAGGGCTCATCACTTAAGTGAAAGGGAAGAGAGTTCAGAGACGAGAGTGAGAGAGGGCTGGCTGCTGGAGGAGGTGGCTGGTGGCGGTTGACGGGCTTAAGTTGAGATAGGGCCAAAGGGGAATGGGAGAGCAACGGCGTAAAGGGGAAAAATGGAACTCATTATCATTGAGGAGAAAAGGAATTAATGAAACCTAGTGTTCACTACTTATTTTAGTTATTCACTTATTCATCCTGGGCCACTAAAACGTGGGCTTGTTGGGCTTGGGCACTTCACACTTCATATGGACGCCAAATTGCCAAGCACTAGCAGGATCATAGGAGTAGGTTCAACTGGGCCATTCTATGCGGTTAGCGACTAGTTGTAATCCAAGGCTAGCCCGTTAGCCATGTTAGGCATTAGAGTCAGAAATTCCATGGGTTAGCGGACTAAAAATTTTCTAGTCCATTTTTGTGTAGGTTGCGAGTTAAACGGGTTCACTCGGATTAGCCCATATACCTAACTCTAATAGTAGGCTTCTTATCCTTCCTTAGAGCTCATCAATATCAAAAGGGAAAAAGAATGCCTGTTGGGAAGCGGAATCTAGAGGATGTCAGAGATCATCTTAAAACCCTAGATAAGAGCCCAAGAATTAAGATGAGCTGAGAAGGAACCACATTCATCGTATCAAAGATGGCAAACTTGAACTCCAAAAAGGGAAGGTAACCTTCAAGCAAGATGTCACGATGTCGTACATCCATAAGAAGTCTTCCTCTCTTTCCTCGAGTCTCCCACAAACACTCTCCTCGGTCGCGAAGTTCGCTCTCATGTCGGGTGGCCACCTCAGCATCCTAAAACAAAGTGAACTCTTATACTTCTCTAACATCCTCTCACTCATTACGTTCTAAATATGACTACTTCAACAGAAGAGTGCACCACAAGACCACAATCGATGGAGTCTGGGATCACGTACTTGTCCTCCATATATTCTACAAAGGGAACCATCACGAAAATGTCTAAGTTGAGGGCGAAAAATAAAAAATTAAGCAAGAAAAAGGTGATTCTCCCATCACAGAGGGCGAGGACCTTAAACCGCGCGTAATGGAGATGTTCCACAAGCCACCCTATAGCCCATGAAAATAAAAGGAGAGAACCTAGGGAAAACATAAGCAAGCAAATACGACAGAAGGGGAAAATATACTCACTGGGATAATAAGAGCGAGAGGAAACGTGCAAAGCGACGAACGACGAGGAACGAAGGAAAACACTGGAGTATAATGTTTCATAGTGGAGGCTCGGCGGCACAACACAGGGGAACACTAGGGGAAGGTGTACATATGTAAGTAGCAAGTAAAAGATGAGAATGAAAAGGGGAGCCTTTTTATAGGATGATGGAGGGTAAAACCATCTAAAGGCAATGATACAATCACCCCGCTTTGCTTTGAAAAGCATGTTCAGTGACACGTCACCTTACCAATGGAGGAAGAAAGATCACATCAATCTTAAGGCATGGACCCCAAACGCCACGTTAATGCCAATTCGTCCACGACAGAGCACAATTCATCCATGAACAGAAGCGAAGTTATCCCAAAAACACATTGCAGGACGCCTTGGATTGAGCCTCCCATTCTGAGGTTTGAGACACCTAATCTCAAATAAGCCAAATCCCCAAAGGACATACAAACCCCAAGTGAGAGCGGGCACATGGTGGAAGTAGGACAGGTCCGGAAGGCACTAAGTGAGGAACACTACAAGACACGGGATCATGATGATATCAGTTGAATAAGGAATTCAACAACCAGTGCAATCACTCAATAGTTGAGTTGGGGGCAATTGTTATGATCTGGAACCTGAAATTTCAAAATATGGGCAAGGATACAAGGCAATTGGTACTCGTGCCTTACTTACCCAAAGCCTACTCATAACTAACCAAATATGGATGCTCCTGGAACGGTGATGCGAGGAGCATCTCGATGAAGTTCCAGGGATATCACCTCGAGGAAGCTGAATTGACATGGCCCTAAGGTCGGGACGAGTGCAAAATGTGCGCGAAATGAGCGTACCATTAGCTCGGGACATTATACGAACTCTAAAAGGACATCCTTAATGGATTTCGTACATAGTGTACACTAGCTGAGCCTAGAAATTGCTCTTGTTGGATGTATCTAGCGGTATGAATAGGAAGGGGTAAATTCTCATGATAGGCTATTTATTCTAATTGTCTTCTTGTCACGCCTTTGCTGGACTTTAGCATTCAGTCCTCCAGGTACCCACCCTAACTCTAATCCACTGAGGAATGAGGAAGTGATTAGAAGGATCACCATTTGTATGCCGGATACATCTACCTGTACACCCAATTTTTGACTAAGTTTAAAAAAAATAATTAATTTAACTTTATTTCATCTTTTGATTTTGAATGTCATATTTAATCATTGTCAACATTATATTTTGTCTCTTACCCCTTTTTGGAGAATTTTTTTTTATTTTGCATATAAATTAAAAAAAGGAAAACAGCCCATTCTAAGTTTGTCCAGCCCAGCCCATTTTATTTCATTGTAGCCCCTATTTTGTTGGTTCACTAATTAAAAAAGAAAAAAGAAAAAAAGGGGGAATGAAACAGACAAGCGCAACAGAAACAAGGATAATAAAAAGAATTAAAAAGCTTGAAGAGCCATGCCTATCATCATCATCAGAATCGCATGAATTGGGACAAAACCCCTCAACCATTCCCTTTCATAGCTGGAAGAATCATTGCTGGACCAAATAATTAACCACATTATTGAATAAATAGGACTCAAATTCACAAGAAAGAGGGGGGATCAACAAGAAAAAAAAAACTCAAACACACAAAAAAAAGGATACACAGATACATCAATAAGCCAACAAAAAGAGAGAGAGAGAGAGAGGGGGGGGGGAACCATCACAGTCAGAGGGACTCGACACAATTCCTCATCACAAGGCGGCACCATTTCATCATCGTCATAAACCCACCTAATTTCCACCATCACCACCATTGACCTTTCACAGAACCATTACTAGCCAACCCACAACCACCACTCACAGCCTCACCCTCCACCGATTTTCATCACCCTCGTCCAAATCACAACCAAGCCTCATCCTTGACCCCAGTTAATAGCATAATCTATACATCATCGCACCATCATCAACAATCCATCTCAACCCACACAAATCTCAGGCCAAAAACATCCTTAAACCATAATAAAGAAAATCACAGCAACATCCCCATCAAAAGAGAAACCAACAACACAAAATTTTAAAGCCGAAAATGAAAAATGAGAAGGGCGCGGCACACCCTGCATTGTTCGTGCCGCCACCACCGGAAGCATCCGCTCCGGTCCTTGCCTGTTCCGCCACAGTGAACCAGCCCCGCACAGCTCCGTCCACCCGTAGTACCCCAGGAACCGCCGCGAAGCTACCGCTGCTGCCGTTGCCGTAACCACCCGCGAACCAGTCGCAAAACCACTATCTCCGCCGCGCGCCTCACATCGCCGTTCGCGCATCGCCTCAGTCGCGTTGAGGTCGCGGTGGTGCCGACTCCCTCTGCCTTCCATCACCGTATGCACCCCACTCTACCACTCTCTGCTCAGCCGAGGAAAGATGACCCGCCGCGGCGAATCGGCTTGACGTCGTGTGCTGGCGCGCGGCTGTAGCCCCTGCACTGGCCTCGGTTTCTTCCTCCCTGCAAGCTCCATCGCCGCCGCACCCTCTCGCAGCCGCCACGCACAGATCGCCGCCGGGCTGGCTCCATGGCCGTGCGCTTGCAGCAGTTCGTTGGTCGCGATTTAGCCGCAACCTCCACCCCCTTCCCTCTATGTTTGTATCCCTAACCTTTCCTTTATGTTTCAGCCGAAAATGGAGTCCCCTAACACTCCCACCCAGCTTCAAAACCATGATATATTCCTTATGTTGTCCATGGTTCATTTGGCTTTGATTTTATTCTATTCTCTTTTTTTATTTTTGGGCTGGGAGTCCATTTTGTTATGCTTAGACCGTATGAACTATTTTTGTATGTTTTTAGGAACTCTCTTTTGGGCTCCTTTAAAACAAAAAAAAGAAAAGAATAATGAGGGTGTTTGGGCTGTTTTGTTTTTCAAATTAGCATGCATTCTGGGTAGTGGGGATAACTTTTTTGTTTGGTTTGAGTCATTTCTTCTTGGTGTGGATATTTTGTTGTGCTATTTATTTTTTTCTTTCTTTTAAAAAAAATAATTTCAACCCATTTTATTATTTTTTATTTTTATCCATGCAATGATTAATGATGGTGATTGAGTAACAAATGTTATCTTCACTATTATTGAATCATAAGATCCTGGCCAAGCTTAACTTAAATCTCGTACAAAAGTGGACTTTGTTTTTAATAATTAGTCAGTCAAAAATCCATTTTAAAATTAAAATCAACTAACATATTTTTTTCTTAATTAAAATCCGTCAATACACACTTATTTTCTAAGAACTACGTGACTTTGAGTTTTTATTATTAGAGGATACGTCAAAGGGGCATTTATCAAGCCAAACTTTAAATTTTCACAATTGTGTTTATGATTTTATTATCTTATTTTTTTCATTTTGTAAATATTTTAATTTGATGTTATTTATTTGTTTGTAAATATTATATTTGTTTATCTTTTTGGGTAAATTTTATATGCTTTAAGTTATTCTAATTTGCACAATTAATTTTTGAGTAACCATTTTAAGACAAATGTATAAGATGTGGTTTAGTCTCTATCCTTTCTTGTGCATAAACAGACTTCTAGATCTAACTCTATTTTAAGAACTTGGTTTAAAATATTTTTAAAAATGATTTTTTCCACGATTTTCCTTAATAAACTTTGGTGGCGACTCCATAAAAATATATTCAATAATATCTTTCGTCCCTCGTCATGATCTCGGTGTGACGTGCTTGTAACGTATGTTACACAATTCAACAACACTTCATTGCACAAGCAGCCATCGGCATGATATGCATTGACCTACATGAGCACATGAAATTCATCATTTATGAGATATCCCTCTGGCACGTATAATTTTGGCAGTCAAGATATTGGTGCCTTTGATCTCGTAAATGGAAGTATCAACTGACTATTCCCAAATTCAGACTTATTTCCTTCTCCTCCTGTTTGATTGACTTATGAAATTCTTTATAAGCAAGTTCTTTAGTTTTTCTTTTGCTTCATTGATTGAAAGGATGAACCAAGTATTCTCAAACTTTCATAGCCTCTGCTACTAGTTGCTTCGGATTTTATTTCTAATATACTATGGGCTTTGTATTTAATTTGATGACTAACATACATGTTAATGTCATGTATTGGTCAGTACCCAAAGCACCTAGTGAAGAATATTACCAAACTCATCCTATATATGGCCCCCAACTGAGTATTTCTTCTTCTTTATTTTTTTCCTTTGTTATTTAAACCAATGTAGTTTGTGATAAAGTTGGTTACTTTTATTTGTTGTCTACTTTTTATTTTGGGGTTGCTTTCTTTTGCTTTTTTCTTTTCATAAAAGGCAAAACCGCAAAAGTTTTTGATCCTATTTGCTTTTCAGGCAGACTGAATAATTAAAGAAAAGAAAAATAGGTAAATAGCTTTTTTTTATCAATTTTTTTGTTTGAAAATAAAGTTTTTCAATGAAACAAAACTACATTATTTTTAAACATTTCTGTGCTCCTTTGTGTGCCATTATTAAGATTAAAGGATCTTTTTTCATTGAATATCTTTTAAGATTATATCCTGATGCAAATTATTTTTACATTGAAACATAAAATAATTTTTACTTTTTCAAAAGATCTTATTTTAAAAGACAAATTTAAAATGCTAAAATTTATTTGTGTTATCTTGGAATTGTGGAATATCTTTAAAAAAAAATTTGGTATACAAAAAATATTGTTTAATTGTAAGATAATTTTGCCTAATTTCAAGATTGTGTAGATAAATAGAAAAATATTTTATGATACTGTATTTTTTTTAGAATGTTTTCAAAAAATATTTAATTATAGCATTGAGTTAATAAATTTTAGCCAATTTTTAAATACATCTTACAAGTTTGTATTTCACATGTGATTGTTGCACCTCACAAAGTCACAATCTTCACCTTTATACTGTGAAGTGCACAATGTTAGCACATAACCTCCATGGCTCCATAGCGCAGCAAAGCCCTGGCCTAAATATAAAACCATAGCATAAAAAAATCAATAAGCTATACGTGATAGGACTCTTTTTTTATCCTTTCCAGAACGCAATTGTGACAGATTAATTAAGTGTTTGTTTTCACCTAAAAATGAGAAATTACGCTTCCTAAAACACGTTTTCTCAAAACAACATTGTACTTCCTTCTTCTAAAAGTACTTTTGGGTCCTCCAAAAATTAAAACAAACAAGCCTTTAAGCCTTCCATTTGTAAAATCTAAACATGTTTTTTAATCTAACGATACATTTGAAATTAACTTAATTTTTATTTTTTATAATAAATAAGTTTTTAAAAATAAAATGTGACATTAGTTTAATTTTGGCTGAAATATTTTTTTAGTCCTTTATAAATATGTGTCATTTTTATTTTAGCCCTCTATTTTTTTTGTTGGTTTTTAATCCATATTTGTTTCAATATTATGTTTTTAATGCCTGAACTTTAAATTTAGGACTTTATAAATAGCTTAGAATATGCATTTATTCTTTACAAGTTTTCAAAAGTTTTAATTTTTGTGTTTATAAATATAATTTAATTTTGATATACTGATAGTATAAAATATTTTTACATTGCCATCCAATTAAAATTTTTCATTTATATAACTTTTTAAATAGTGGCAGAAGATTCAACTATTATAACTAAGTGATAATACATGATTGAATGATTGTGTAAAAAACTTTAACACTATCAATGCATAAAAATTAAATTCTTATAAATATCTAAATAACTAGTCATTTAACCAATTATGTATGGGTGATATTGAAAAATAATTTGTTGGTCGTTACTAAAAAGAAATAACAATTTAATTAAATATACGTTATCGTAAATTGAATATATAAATTAATTTTAAAAATAAATTAGTTAAATAATGAATAAAATATAAAAGAATATCATAAAATTTAATATCATTTGGACAATTGTATTCAATTAGAGTATAAAATTTATCTATAAAATCCTATTCAAAATTGAGACAATAAAATTGTGTAACTAAATTCAAATTAATTAAATCCAAGATTAAAAAAATTTAATACAATAATAGTATATAAAAGCAAAAAATGGAATTGAGCTTTACAATTTTGATTCAAATTTTGAATTAGCAACCCATAATTGAAAGCATAATCATAAATATTTTGTACATTGGATTTTTTTTAATTGAAATATATCAATAAGTTCATATCAAGACCATTACATTCCAATAAAAATCATTAGTATTGATAACCAATATATATACATAAATAATCTCCAATATTTTAGAAATCTATACCATTGAAACTATCTATACTAACCATCAACATATCATGAGTACGGACTAAATAGGAATTAAGAGTGTGTTGATATGAATAGGAAGTAAGGACTAAATATATCAATAAACAGGACTAAACGACTAACCATCAACATATAATCACTACCTATACTAACCATCAACACATCAACATATATACATATCTTTTATTAGCACTTTTGTTTCAATATTATGTTTTTAATGCTTGAACTTTAAATTTAGGACTTTATAAATAGCTTAGAATATGCATTTATTCTTTACAAGTTTTCAAAAGTTTTAATTTTTATGTTTATAAATATAATTTAATTTTGATGTACTGAATATAAAATATTTTTATCGTCATCCAATTAAAATCTTTCATTTATATAACTTTTTAAATAGTGAGCAGGAGATTCAACTATTATAACTAAGTGATAATACATGATTGAATGATTGTGTAAAAAACTTTAATAATATCAATGCATAAAAATTAAATTCTTGTAAATATCTAAATAATTCACCTCGGGTTCTCTAAACATCAGCATTTAGCACTACATGCTAAAATATAGTAAGGACTAAAAGCATAAAACTAGAGAAATGAGAGATCAAAAGCCAAAAGAAGAATATATATATATATAAGAGTAGAGGAATTAAGAGCTTGTTTGGATTCTCTTCTAATTTTTTTTTAAATGATCTATTTTAAAAGATCTTTTAGAAAAGTAAAATATGTTTTACGTTTGAATGTAATGTTAATTTATATTTAGATATAATATTAAAATATTTTTATTTATCATCAAACATACATTTTATGTTATAAAAAAAATATTTTTTCAGAAAATAGAAATTATAGCTTCCCAAAAAAAAATTTTTAAAACTTTTTCTAGGTATTCTACTTTTACTTCAAAACTTACCAAAACATAATAAAAAAATATGAAAAAAAATCCTTTTCTTAATGAAAAGAATTCATTTTTAATCAAAATAATGATGTCTTAAAGAAACTATGTTTATAGCGACTTAAAAGCATATTTAAAAACTTTAAATTCTTTTGTATTTGTTGGTCACGTGTTCCTTAGCTATTGGTCCTTTTTGGTATTGCTTAGCAGAGCAGTGCGTGTATTGTAGTGTTGCCGATTGACAACGTTTTTGGAACCTTGTTGGTTTGCTTTTGCTCATGGCTTTGGAAACTGCGCAGCGTGCTCGATGGGCAGAGCTCCGCCCTGAATTGCTGGATGAGATAGCCAAGCACATCCCTTCACCTCGCGAGTATGTTATGCTTCGTGCAGTATGCAAATCGTGGAACACCGCTTTGCCTAAGATCTCAAGGCACATAAACGGTCCATGGCTGGTACTATTATTCGAAGAAGAAGATGAGACTTTCAGGAAGGCAGCCCATCATGCCCAAAACTTGATCAGATTGCCCCAGTTGCAAGACACCAGATACGCGGTTCTTGCTTTGGATGGTTGATCACTGTTGGAATCGATGGTGAGTTGCTTGTATTGAATCCTTTTACCAATTCTTACTTTCTTCTAGCACCCTTGTCTACTTTTCCAGGTGTGGTTAGTTATGACCCTGATAATTATGGTCATGAA
Organism: Dalbergia oliveri; assembly: GCA_030441495.1. Taxonomy (NCBI): domain Eukaryota; kingdom Viridiplantae; phylum Streptophyta; class Magnoliopsida; order Fabales; family Fabaceae; genus Dalbergia; species Dalbergia oliveri. The sequence goes on from JAMLFY010000004.1 coordinate 6,732,425, forward strand.
TACACTTTAGGACATACAGATCAAGACAACTCTATTCGTACTGTTGACAGTGTCCATATGCAAAAAAATTATATTGTAAAGATTGTTCTATCTTCTTCCCTGAAGAAGAAGACTTCATGGCTGTGGCTATCTATGGGAAATGTTCCCACTTGGCTTTTTATAGATCTGGTGATGATAAATGGACGGATTTTGAAACCATAAATATACCATATGAATTTGGCTACCATGATGTCGTATTTCACAATGGGAGGATTTACGCTATAGATGGGGATGCCAATTTTCATGATTTCGACATGAATACACTAGCTGGTGGAGTCAACAGAGTGAAACAGCCACATTCTAGGCTGAATAAGGGGTACTTGGTTCCCAACCGTGGTGACCATGGATTATCGTGGCGCTATTGTAGCCTGCATAATAAGTACTTGGTTTGGAACCCTGATGGCCATCTATTAATGGCAGTGAGGCATTTCCACTTTTATACCAAACGCAAGGTTTGCAACGGAGAGAAAGTAGTGGAGAATTGTTACAAGACTTCAAGGTTTGATGTATATAAATTAGATGAAAGTACAATGGGATGGTGCAGAGAGTTTAGTTTGGGAGATTATGTGTTAGTAGTCGGATATAACTCATCTATTTGGTTTCGACCTTTTCAGGACAGAGAGGGGAAATGTGCTACCAATTGTATATATTTTTCTGATAACATGTTGAGATATCATTATGATGAAGTTATTCGTGGGAATGATATTGGTGTCTTCTACCTCGAAGATGGAAGTATCAGCCAACTATTTCCAAATTCAGACTTCCTTTGTGCTGCACCAGTTTGGGTATGAGAGTCTTTGTAAGTTCTTCTCTACTTTGGCAATTGCTTCCTTGATTAGAAGGATCAACATAGTATTCACAACCTACCATTGCCACTCTGGCTATTAATTCCTTTGGATTTTATTTGCAATTTACTAGGGGGTTTGTATTTGATGAGCTAACATACATGTTAAATTGTTAATGATGTTATGCACTGCTTAACATGACTATACACTCTGTTTGGACTTGTGTTGAGGTGACTTCGATGTTGGTTTGGTGATGTTAAGTGAGATATTGGTATAAATATAGATGTTTGACGATTTTTTAAATATGTAATAGTTCGTCATAATTTTGAGTGTTGGATGAAAGCAACAAACTCTTGCATTTGCGTTGAAAATTTTAACCTTTACTATATATGATGACGTTGTGACATTTTTCTTTATCCTTGTACAGTTTTTTTTTTTTTTTTCAAAGCTAAAAGTGATTTGATTAATATTATTCAAACAGCATTTATTTTTGTTAAATTTAGACAAGGGAAAATTAAACTCACATTTTTAAGATTTGATAAAATATAACTTTATCTCTCTATTTTCAAATTTTGCACAGATCCTTGAATTTTGAAAAACTCTACATTGACCTCCCTCAGCTAAGGTTAGTCCATAAGTGACTTTGATGGAATAGTACCATATGCACAACATATACTTTTTAATGAATTGTTGTAAATATTAAAAGCTTATAACCTTAAATGACCATTACTCTTTTATTAAGTGATAAAATCATATTATCTTATCATTTGTCCTTTTGCCAAGCATGGGAAGATGACATAAAAAATTTCATAAACAATCATGTGTTGTGCACTTATGTATTGTTATGTCAAAGTCACAAATGGACTAATGTTAATAGAGGAGGCAATGTAAGATTTTTCAAAATTAAGGGACTTGACGTGCAAATTTTCAAAATAAGGAGATGCGGATTATATTTATTTTAAGGGAGGTGAATGTAATTTTCCCTAAGATAAAAGCTTTTAAACATAAATCATGTTATAATAAAATTGATCATTTAAATTTGACAAAATCTTCAAATTGGTACCTTTTAAAAAAAATTGAACAAATTAGTCCCTAAAAAAAATCAACAAATTCTCTATCAATTAAAAATATTTGACAAATTAATTCTTTGTACAATGATCAATTTGACTTTTTTCATCATTCCTGGATGGATTAATTTGTCTTATTCTTTATATAGGAGTTAATTTGTTGATATTTTAAATTGATAGAGAATTATTTGAATATTTTTTTTAGATGGACCGATTTTTGTTATACAAAATTTAAAATGGACCAATTTCAGAGTTTTGTCTTTCAATTTTAACAAAATCAGTTTTACAATTATTTAGTCAAAATTCAATTCCATATTGTATATGAAAAGGGTTTCGTATCCATAGATTTACCTTTAAGAAGCTTCCACCTAAAAGGAATTAGTAACTGTTGATGGTAGATACACTAGAAACCAAAAAAAATTTACAATCCTCTTTTAAAAAAATAATTAATTTTACAATAACGGATTGGTTCAAAATTAAATATGCAAATTCCAATCCAAGCGGACATTATATGCCCCCAAGACGGATTTATTTTCTTGGTAATTTAAAACCAGTTTTTGGAAACAACTCTATAATTGGATTGGTATTTTGGACTTTTCGATTTTTTTTTTCATTTTTCTTAAGGGTTACTTCTTTTTCTTTTTCTTTGTGATAAAAGCTTTTGATACCATGTTCTCCAAGGCAGAGTGAATAATGAAGGAAAAGTGAAATATGAAAAGGGGTGATACATATTCACCACCACACTTATATCATACTTATACCAATATATTTATAAATTAACTTAAAAAATTATAAATTAGTGTGTAAAAAGTTATAAATTAATATGTAAAAAATTGTAAAAAAATATATAAAATTTTTTTGCATATTAGTTTACAATATTTTATATCTTAATTTATAACTTTTTGTATACTGATTATAATTTTTAACTTAATATAAATATATGTTGTAAATATGGTAGTGCTCAATTATCATAGGAAAATAAGTTATTTTAGCAGAGAGGAGGAGGACAATCGATCGCGAATTTTAGAGGAGGAAGTGATTGGCACAAATTAAAGGGGGCATTGTCCACCGCAAATTAGTCCACCAGAACATTACAGGGGATTGGCTGCCGCTTCTCATTAGTATCTCAGGAATTTACGTCTACTATATACACATGGCACAAATCCCCAACAAATCTTGTATTAAGGGCATATTTGAGCATATTTGAGGCAGAAAAATCTGCTACAATTAGGCGATTTTCTTGTGGTAAAAGGAAATAATGAAAACGTGAAATCAATGATTTTGGATTTATATCTCCTTTGAAAATATTTTCATGAAGATCTGTTCATCTATATGTAATCAAACCCACTTTCATTTCTATTTTCTATTATCAAGGACGAAAATGGATGACAGACAAACCAAACACACCCTAAATATTCAACTTATATAGTGCACATGCTGTAATATTGTTTGGTGTAGAGTTATTTACCGGCTCAAAAGATCTTGTACTAGTATATTGAGAAAATTCAATCCTTAATTAAATTGTTCCAAATTATAGAGTTGTTAAGAAAGATTGAATTTCAATTACCAAGAAAGATTCGTTTTGGAGGCATATAGTCATCTTGAGCAGTATATAACATTATAATCAAGCTATTTAGCATTGCTCAATACAAAATCCACAGTAAACTAGAGGACAATGAATGATTGATCCTTCCAATGAAGAAGGGAATAGCCAAACCACAGGACTTGCTTATAAAGAATCTAAAACCCAAACTGGAGTAGGACAAAGGAAGTCTGAATTTGGGAATAGTTGGTTGATACTTCCATCTTCGAAGTTAAAGACACCAATATCATTGCCACGAATAACTTCATCATTTTGATATCCCAACATGGTATCAGTATGACATATACAATCCTAACACAAATTTCCTCTTCATCAACAAAAGGCGGTTTCCAAAACAATGAGTTATATCCAACTACCAACACAATCTCTCAAGCTAAACTCTCTGCACCATCGCTTTGCACTTTCATCTATTTTGAGCACATCAAATCTTGTAGTCCTGTAAAAATATTCTTTTACTTCCTTTCCGTTGCAAACCTTGCGTTTACGATAAAGGTGGAAATGCCTCACTGCCATTAATAGATGGCCATCAGGGTTCAGAACAAAGTACTTATTATGCAACTTACCATAGCATGACACTGACGGATGACCACCAGGATCCCGAACCATGTTCTTATAGAGGTTAGAATAGCGTGGAAGTCCCACTTCTGTGACTCCACCAGATATTGTTTTCATGTAATACTCATAACATTTGGCATCCCCATCTACAGCATAAATCTTCCCCTTGTGAAATATGACATCATGATAGCCAGATCCACATGGTATGGTTGGAAAATCCGTCCATTTATCATCACCAGACCTATAAAAAGCCAATATTCCCCATAGATAGCCACAGCCATGAGTCTTCTTCTTCAGGGAAGAAGATAGAATAATCTTTACAATATAATATTTTTGCATATGGACACTGCCAACAGTATGAATGGAGTTATCTCGATGTATATGCCCTAAAGTGGATGCATGGCCATAATTACCAGGCTGATGATAACTAATTAACCATGCCGGGAAAAGTTGACAAGGGTGGAAGAAGAAACTAAGAATTGGCAAATGGATTCAACACAAGCAACTCACCACCGATTCCAACAGTAATCGACCATCCAAAGCAAGACCCGCGTATCTGGGTGTCTTGTATCTCGGGCAATCTCAAGTGATAGGCTTCCTTTTCCTCTGTCTCTCATCATCATGGAATGGTAACACAAGCTGTGGACCTCTTATATGCTTTGACATCTTAGGCAAAGCTGTGTTCCACGATTTGCATACTGCACGAAGCCTAACATAGTCACGAGGAGAAGAAATATGCTTGGCTGTCCAATTCTGGATGGAGGCACGCTTCACAATTTCTAAAGCCATGAGCAAGCCAACAAGTTGAAATTATACAATTAGATACTTTTTTTAGGTATAGAAATACATTTTTATTTTGATATTAATTTGTATAGTGCCAAACAACCACATTATATTTTTATATGATGCTTAAGATAATTAAAGAATCGAACAATTTCAGTGACATTTAAATGAAAAAAAATGAATTTAATGGTATATGAGTATAAAATGATTAGATGTTGATACAGTAGATTTTGTTATGTTGAATATATTAATAGTGATGCCTTGACAATATAAATAAATTGTATATTATCATTTAATTATATTTTTTTATTTGTAAAAGTTTATATAATTATGTATGACTAGATGCATGCATTTTCTTAACATGACTATAATTTCCAGCGAGGTGACTTCGATGTTGATTTGGTGATGTTAAGTGAGATATTGGTATAAATATAGGTGTTTGACGATTTTAAATTTGGAATAGTTCGTCATAATTTTGAGTGTTGGATGAAAGCAACAAATTTGTTGCATTTCCGTTGAAAATGTTCACATTGACTATTAGCGGATGAGGTTTTGACATATTTTTCATACTTATACAGTATTTTGTTTGAAAGCTAAAAGTGATTTGTTTAATATTATTCAAATAGCATTTATTTTGTTAGATTTACTTTTAAGATAAAAATTTTAAACATAAATCATGTTATAATAAAAGTAATCATTTTAATTTTAATCAGAATTAGTTTTACAATCACAAATTGGTACAAAAAATAGTAAATAAATAAATAAAGTCACTTGGATTGGTCTAATAGTGAGATGTTTGGGTAGTATGTGAGGTAGATTTAAATATTATTGTGATTAATGTAATTTTTGAAGTATAAAAAAAAAATTAATACAAAAATAAAGATACAAATTCCAATCCAAACTCACATTATATGCCCCCAAAACGGATTCATTTTCTTGGCAAATAAAAACCAGTTTTCTTTTTTCAACAACTCTATAGTTGGATTGGGAGTTTTTGGACCTTTTGATTTTTGGGTATTTTTTCCTTCTTTTTCTTAGGGTTACTTCCTTTTATTTTTCTTTGTCATAAAAGCTTTTGATCCTTTGTTCTCCAAGCATTGTGAACAATTAAAGAAAAGCCAAATAGAAAGACAGTATTTTTTTCTTTTCTTTTTGTAAATAACAGAAAGAGGAGAATCTATCGCAAATTAGAGGGGCATTGTCTGTCACAAATTAATCCACCAGAATATTATCCGGGACTGAATGCCGCTACCCATTAGTAGCTCGGGAATTTATTGCGGCCATATGTCCACTGCAAATCCCCAATAAATCTCATATTAGCAATAGATTTGAGCAAATTTGCAAGGGATTGGCACAAATAGACAATTTTCTTGTAGTAAAAGGAAACACCGAAACATGATACCAATGTTTTTGGATTTGTACTTTTTTAAAAAACATTTTCATAAAGATGTTTTCATTAAACCAGAGTACTTGCTTATAAAGAATCTCAAACCCAAACTGGAGCAGGATAAAGGAAGTCTGAATTTGGGAATAGTTGGTTGATACTTCCATCTTTGAAGTTGAAGCCACCAATATCATTGCCACGAATAACTTTGTCATCCTGATATCCCAACGTGTTATCAGTATAATATATACAATTTCTAACACAATCCCCCTCTTCATCAACAAAAGGCGGTTTCCAAAACGATGAGTTATATCCAACTACTAACACATAATCTCCCAAGCTAAACTCTCTGTACCATCGCTTTGCACTTTCATCTATTTTGAACACATCAAATCTTGTAGTCCTGTAACAATATTCTTTTGCCTCCTCTCCGTTGCAAACCTTGCGTTTATGATAAAAGTGGAAATGCCTCACTGCCATTAATAGAAGGCCATCAGGGTTCCGAACCACCAAGTACTGATTATGCAGCTTACCATAGCGTGACATTAATGGATCATCACAAGGGTCCCGAACCAAGTGCTTTTCATAGAGTTTATTAGAATAGCGTGGAAGTCCCACTTCTTTGACTCCACCTGATAGCGTTTTCATGTCATACTCATAAAATTTGGCATCCCCTCCTGCAGCATAAATCTTCCCTTTGTGAAATATCACATCATGATAGCCACATCCACATGGTATGGTCGGAAAATCTGTCCATTTATCATCACCAGACCTATAAAAAGCCAATTGGGAACATTTCCCATAGACAGCCACAGCCCATGAAGCCTTCTCCTTCAGGGAAGAAGATATAATAATCTTTACAATATAATATTTTTTGCATATGGACACTGCCAACACTATGAATGGAGTTGTCTCGATCTATATGCACTAAAGTGTTTTCATGATCATAATTATCAGGCTGATAACTAACCACACCTGGAAAAGTTGACAAGGGTGGGAGAAGAAATCAAGAACTGGTGAATGGATTCAACACAAGCAACTCACCATCAATTCCAACAGTGATCAACCGCCCAAAGCAAGACCCGCGTATCTGGGTGTCTTGCAACTGGGCAATCTCAAGTGATAGGGTTCCTTTTTCTCTGTCCCGAGAGTCTCATCATCATCATGGAATGGTAACACTGGCCGTGGACCTCTTAATATGCTTTGAGATCTTAGGCAAAGCCATGTTCCACGATTTGCATCCTTTACGGAGCATAACATAGCCACGAGGGGAAGAAATATGCTGTGGCGTGATAAAGTGTGGCAAAATTTTCAAAGACACAGTAGAAATTTTACTATGCACATGTGATTAGAGGAGAAAATTTTAAACTTGTACCGTAAAAATTCCTGTGTATGCGAAGGATTGGCAAAATCACGAGAGTTCCTGTGCAAGTTACTATACATGCATAGTAACTTATCATGCGGAAAAGAATTCCTGTGTATTATTAAGATTAATTAGAACCTAAGATTGCTTAGTTAAACTCTAATTTCATTCTTAGATTCAAGATTCTTACTCATGGAATCTAAGAATAGTAAATTCTTCTCCAATTCCTTAAATCAAGGAATTGTGTAGTCTTCTCATGGAAGCAACTAAAGTGTTCTGTAATATATAGTGTCTTCTAGAGTTTCTCCTATATTTATAAGATGTATTATTAGTATAAGAGAGTTATTGTTCTCTCCTTAGTATTAGAGAGAAGTGTAATTTTATCTTCCACATAGTGAAAATCTCATCGTAAATATTGTGTACATCTCAACTCTATTTAGTTGCATTATATAACTCTATATAGAGCTTTGGTACGGTGAGATTTCTTAGTATGCTCTGGAACATCAGAAAATTTTTCTGGTGCTTGAAGAGCCATTGGTCTGGGTTACTACTCTTGGTCACTGGTTATTTAGTTGTATACTTTTACAGTATTGTTAACGTATATTGGATTTGTTCCATATATAGTATAAATATACGGTCCTGTTCACATATACGATACTATTCGCGTATAGAAACTCATGTATACGGCACTGTCACATATAATTTGAAAAAAAGTGACCGTCTAGCAGGTCAATCACCAGGCAAAATTTGAGTGTGAGAAGTTCAATGGGAATAATTTTTCCCTGTGGAAATTGAAGATCAAGGCAATCTTGAGGAAGGAATTGCTTACCAATTGAATAAGTTACTGATGAAAAGTGGAAGGAGATGGATGATAATGCCTGATCTTGCAATGGAGATTGATTGTCTAGTGTTGCAGAAAGAAGACCAAAGGAGATCTGGATGCTCTTGTTAAACTGTACGAGGTCAAATCTCTCACAATAGAATATTTCTAAAGAGGAGGTTGTATACTCTTCGGATGAGTGAGTTCGGACCACATCAACAATTGAATACCTTATTCTCCAGCTTGCAGCATTAGAATTATAAGAAATGAACGTGCGAGCTTCTACTTCAAAGTCTCCTGACTCATATGATCAACTCATCATCAACATCACAAATAATAATATTACCAACTGTCTATCCTTTGATGATGTCGGATATTCTTGAAAAGGAATCCAGGCGCAAGAATAAAGAAGATAGACTAGAGAGCTTAGAGAGGAAGATCAATGGAGCGTGACTTGGGAGTCATGGTCGAGTAGATCAAAGTCAAGAAGAAGGAAGAACTTCAAATGCTACCGTTGTGGCATGAGAGGGCACTTGAAGAAAGATTGTTGGAACAATAAGAGAATGAGATAAACCCAGAAGCATCAACCTCTCAAGGATGTGTTGCGAGTACCTCGGATGGAGAAATCCTATTTTGGTTCCAAAAGCGGAAACGGCTCACTGATATTTGGATAATGGATTCAGGAGCATCATGGCATATGACTTCTCACCGTGATTGGTTTTACAATTACGAACCCTGGAGGATCTGTGTTCATGGGAGATGATTATGCCCTAGAAATTGCTGTATTGGTACAATAAAATTATATGATGGTTCCATTCGAACAATTCAAGGAGTGCGACACGTGAAGGGATTGGGGAAGAATATATTGTCTATTGGGCAATTGGATGACCTCGGGTGCAAAACTCATGTTGAAGATGGGATATTGAAAGTTGTTAAAGGTGCTATTGTGGTGATGAAAGGAAAAGACCACGGCAAATCTATAGGCTTCAAGGATATGTTGCAGAGGAGATGCATTAGTAGCATGAGCAGTCAAGAATAAACGATGATGATGTGGCATTGCAAATTAGGCCACATGTCGGAACGTGGTTTGAAGGTTCTTGCGGAACGTAATCTCATTCCTGGGCTCAAATCGATGAATTTATCATTTTGTGAGCACTGTGTTACAGCAAGCAGCATAGATTGAAGTTTGGTAGTTCAACTCGAAGAAAGCATATTCTAGACTTGATTCATTCTGATGTGTGGGAGTCGCAGAAATGTCCTTGGGAGGTGCAAAATATTTTATATCATTCATTGATGATTACTCCAGGAGACTGGGTGTACCCAATCAAGAAGAAGTCAGATGTGTTCCCAATATTCAGGGACTTCAAAGCAAGAGTAGAACTTGAATCAGAAAGAAATCAAGTGTTTGAGGACGGACAATGGAGGAGAATATTGATGGAGATTTTTAGCATTTTGCAAGCATGAAGGTGTTCAAAGACAATTCACAATTCACAATTGCACATACACCTCAGCAAAATGGTGTAGGAGAGGATGACAGGACTCTTCTAGAAAGAACAAGAGCAATGCTAAGAACAGGTTTAGCCAAGTCTTTGAGAAGGTCAAAGCTTTTACGTGATTAATCGGTCGCCATCAACCGCGATTGGTTTAAAGACACCAATGGAGATGTGGAATGGCAAGTTTCTTCTACAAGTGTTTGAATGTCCGCATATGTTATGTATAACTCCCAAGAAAGAACAAAGTTGGACCCAAAGTCCAGGAAATGTATATTCTTGGGTTATGTTGAAAGGGGTATCGCTCGTATTGCAAGGTTATTGTCGAGGATGCTATATTTGCAGAAAATGAACTACAAAGTGAAGAAGAAATGACAGGCATTAAGAAGATTACTACAGTCCAAATAGATAAGAAGTCTAGAGAAAATGATTAAAGGAGCTAGAGCAAGATGAACAAGTACAGAAGAGGCCAGATCAGAAGTTAGGCGATCAACATGCCAGACACAGCCACCATCATGGCATTCAGACTATGTTATGGCAAGCCACATGCATTGTCTTCTGATAGAAGAAGGAGAACCATCAAATTTCAAAGAGGCTTTGAGTAGCATAGATGCTTCTTTGTGGATGGAGGATAGGAAGAAATGGAGGCCTTGCATAGGAATAAGACATGGGAACTTGTTGCACTTCCAAAAGGTCGGAAAGCCATTGGCAACAAATGGGTCTATAAGATCAAACGAGATGGAAATGATCGAGTGGAACGATATCGTGCAAGACTGGTGGTAAAAGGATTTGCTCAGAAGGAAGGTATCGATTTCAATGAGATATTTTCAATTGTAGACTACCACTATCAGAATAGTATTGGCTATGTGTGCATTTGATTTACATCTTGAGCAATTAGATGTGAAACTGCTTTCTTTACGGAGAACTTGAAGAGGAGATTTATGCTCCAACCAGAAGGTTTTGAAGAACAAGGAAAAGAAAACTTGGTTTGTAGGTTGACCAAATCTCTGCGGGGCAGGCGCCAAGGTGTTGGTACAAGAGATTTGATTCCTTTATAATTCGCCTCAGATACAACAGATTAGTTAGACCATTGTACATACTACAAGAGGTTTGGTAACAATGTTTTCATCATTCTGTTGTTGTATGTGGATGACATGTTGGTGGTAGGCCCCAACAAAGATCGAATCCAGGAATTGAAGGCAGTTAGCTAGGGAGTTTGATATGAAGGACTTGGGACCTACAAACAAGATTTAGGATTCAAATTCAGGAGACAGAACGGACAGGAAGATCTGGCTTTCACAGAATAATTATTTGATGAAAATCTTGCCGCTTCAATATGCAAGATTGTAAGCTTCAACCCCACTTCCTGTGAATTACAAATTATCCTAGGTATGTGTCCTAGCGGTGAAGCGGAAAGGATGGAAATGTCTCGAGTACCATATACATCAACGGTGGGAAGCCTTATGTACGCCATGATTTGTACTAGGTCAGATATTGCTCAAGGTTGGAGTAGTCTTTATGGAGATCAGGAAAAGAGCATTGGAATGCTGAAGAGGATCCTAGATACATTAGAGGAACCTCATGTGCTGCACTATGTTTTGGAGGATCAGAGTTCATTAAGAGGATATGTTGATTCAGATTTTGTAGGTGATCTTGATAAAAGGAAATCTACTCAGGCTATGTGTTTACACTTGGGGTGAAGCTAGTTGGTTGTCCAAGTTACAGACTATTGTAGCTCTGTCTAAGAAGTTGAATATATGGCAGCTACACAAGCTTGCAAGGAAGCTATTTGGATTCAAAGGTTAATGGAGGAACTCGGGCACAAACAAAATTCCTGTGTATTGTGACAGCAGAGTGCCTTGCACATTGCAAGGAATCCAGCCTTTCATTCAGGACGAAGCACATAGGAGTCCAGGATCACTTTGTTCGAGAAGTAGTAGAAGAAGGAAATGTGGATATGCAGAAGATTCACACGAAAGACAACCTAGCAGATGTCATGACAAAGCCGATCAATACTGACAAGTTTGAATGGTGTAGATCTTCCTATGGCCTATCAGAAACGTAGACAACATGAAATTGGCAAGATGAGAAAAGATTGAAAGCTCATCAAAAGTGACTTTAAGTGGGAGATTGTGGCGTGATAAAGCCACTTTTGTGGCAAAATTTTCAAAGTGCACAGAAAATTCCTATGCACATGTGAGAGGAGAAATTTCAAACTTCAGTAAAAATTACTGTGTATGCGTGAAGGATTAGAGAGTTCCTGTGTAAGTTTATGCATGCATAGTAACTTATCATGTGACAAAATCAAGAGAATTGTGCATTGGTTCCTCTAATAGATGAAGCTGAATCAGTTTAGTTCTACATTAGAAGCAATTGTTCTGTAATATATAGCTGAAGTTCTCCTATATTTATAGAGAGTATTCTCCTATATAAGAGTGTTATTGTTCTCTCCTTAGTATTAGAGAAAGTGTAATTTTATCTTCCACGTGAAAATCTTTGATCATTAGGGGTTTTCCACGTAAATATTGTGTGTTTCATTCTCAACTCTATTTTAGTTGCAGTTTTCCATGTAACATCCAAATTTTCTTAATATAGTGTTACTTTGTTATAACATTTTATTTTGAAAGTATGATGATTTTGTTTCATTAAGGATAATTATTGAAAAAAATGTATAATTAAAATATTACAAAACTTAATAGTTGTACAATCTAACTTGGCCAAAATGTAAAATTTTAATTATTCCATTGAATTTTATTGAAATTACAAAAATGCCACTAGAGGATAGAAAATAAACTTATAACATAATTAACTAAAAAAGCTAACAGAAACATTAGAAAAACTTATAGAGTGTCATTAAATTATTAAAAAAATGATAAAAAATTACAAATATACCTTAAACATAAATTTGATCATAAATATCAATATTAAGTAATTTTGTATAATATTAGCATAATTGCACAAAAATAACCTATTATGGAGTATAAAATAAACTCTGAAAATCCTAGAAAATAACTCTAAGTCTTGTAAAAAGTTTTTTAACTAAGTTATGATATTAAATAAGGAGGACCATGAAATAGGTCTCTCCATTAGGCTATGGATAGTGTTAAAAATCATATTGATCTTTAATTAATTAATTTTGACTTAATTAAAGCTTAAATTACCTAAATAATCACTTAAAATTTAAGATAAATTTTCCTAAACCTTGATTTATCTTGCTGATAATACTAAACCAATTAATTAACACCTAGATCAGCCACATGGAAGAAAATATATATTTGAAAAATAAAATTAAATGGTCAAACTTTCATATTATAATTATTCAACAACCAACCAAACTTTGACTAAAAATTTCAACAAAGATGAGCTTGTCTCTTTATCATGTTAGGTAGCTCAAAATTCACATGGGATGCTATATAAAATTTATATATTTTATTTATAGATAATTAATTATTTTAATTAGCTCAAATTAGACCTAATTAAGGTAAGGATATATTAAAAATACTAAAAATTATAGAAAAAATTCATGAAAATTATAGATAACTTATAAATAAGGTAAAAACATGTTCTTAACAATAGATTAAGGAAAATTAATTTTTATGATGATTTTATGAATTATTTAGTATATATAACTTTAAGATAAATATGCAAAATTTGTCATTTTCATATATTAATCATTCAAGACAACTTTCCACCCTCTATAACTCTATTAGACATGTTTTTCAAACCTATAGGCTGCCAAAGAAGAAAAAAAATAATAGTTAAATAAATTATTAGTTAATTAATAATTAATTCTTAATAAAACTAGCAATAGTGTAAAATATCAAATAAAATATAAATAATTATAGAAAATTATATAAATTTTCATGAATACTTGTATTATATCTCTAATAATCTTATTATGATGTTTGAATAAAAAAAATAAGTCATTTACTAATTAATTAACTTAATTAAGATGAACTAGTATAAGCAAATTTACCTTATTTTGAATAATTAATTATTAAATTATATTTAAATATATTAAAATTTAATAAATGAATTTAAATCATTTCATTAACATTTTAGTATATCTTTAAATGATAATTGAGAATTTATTAAATTATTTAGTGTTAGTTTTAATAGCTAACTAATCAAATATGATAAATAAATTATGAAATTAGTAATATTTTAATCCTAAACTTTTTCTATAAATAGCAACCCTCTAAACATCACTCCACACTTCATTCTTCTTGCCCAAAATCTATCAACACTCATAGCCATCATTTCTCTCTTCATTTTCTTTATTTTCACACAAAAATATTTACAAATTTTTAGCAAATCACCTCTAAATTATCACCTCTTCTTATCACCATCTAACTTCAACACTTCCAGCCTTTATACATGAATTATAGCCCTTAGAGAAGGTTTAGAAAAGTTGAAGAAGTTGCAATGTTGTTAAGTTTCTAAAGCTCCAAGAACAAGTAGGGTTTTTCTTTTAGCTTCATGCATGATTTTCATATATGATGTTGTTATGATACTCAAAGTTTGTGTTTATGGTTTTAATATGTTTGAATAATTTAAAGATTGTGACATAAAATACTTAATCTATGTGTATATGATGTATATTTATTTGTTTACTTATATGGTTGAAAAGTATGATTTAAGATCATTTAAATATTGATTATGCTTTCTTCAAATATTTCAATGTTGTCTAAATTTCTTGAACTATGTATTTTCATTTAATAAAGTTTTGTGCACAAGTTGTGAAATTTTAAGGTAATATAGCTTGATTTTGACCTCATTATGTATTTGATCATAAAATATTTTGGTTCATAAAAAGTGTTGTATTTAATTCATTATAATGAATGGATTTTAAACCTTTGAGCATGTAATATTTAGCTTGGTTTATGTGTTATGTTTATCTTGGACTATGGACATTGGATTATAAATATTTGACTTGAATATAAATTTATTAACATTAAGAAATATTATTTACAAAGATTTAAGTTATAGTCCCATTAGGAATATGACATATAAACTAACTAATTCATGCTTGAAGTGATTTCTTAAAGTTTGGGTATAATTTCAATTATTTATTTTTAAATATTTCTTAGATTTTATTGCTCTTTTATTTACCCTATGATTATATCTTTATATCGATAAAAATATTTTTACTTATATTGAACATGTAAAGGTAATTTACCTACATATTTTCTAAAGATAGATTGGAAATAATTTTGGGTGTATTTAGGCTTATGGAATTAGTAATAAATTATTATATGATGAAAAACTAAGTTAAGTATATTTTATTATAAAGGAAATGAATTTATAAAAATAGTGTGATTTGGTGCTTCAATAATAATTGTAAGAAATATGGGTTTTATGAATATTTTAGGAATCCTATGTTGTTTGGACTTTATGTGTAAATATGAAAAATCTTGTGGTCTATATGTAAATATGAAAGAAATCATGTAAACTTTATATAATTTTCATTCTTTATGTATATTGTATGCATATGTAAAATGAATACATAAATAAGTGACACTTCGGTCAATATAAGGATAAAAAACGACACCTATCGTTATACCCATAGTTTCCAATCTAAGATCAATATGAAGTAAACTAACTATAATCATTTGAAGAACATGATACTATATAAGTACAGGACACTCATGATTATTTATTACACTGATTGATATTGTGCACTTCTATCTTATTTGACATTAGTAAAATATAATTTGAGTTAATATAAAAGATTGCATTGGCTTAGTATTTTGGGATGAAATGAACTCCCTGAAACATCACGCTTCTCACCCCTTTCTTTGATGTTTCTAGATAGCATGGATCGTCATCAATGCAGTTTCCCTAGATAGAATTTACAACTTTGGTTATGTTATATTGTTATATTAAAGTTTTCCTTAATGTATCTTAAATGTGTAATATGTATTATATCCTATGGATTGATGTTAGTAGTGAAGTATGTTTTTATAGATGACTTGGGAACTTGATTAACAAATAGTAGTAATATATTAGAAAGAAATATTCTTTGTCATTTAAAAATTACCTTGAAGAATGTGTATAAAAGTGTGAGTGTGATTTGGAAAGGTTCTTTTGGTATTTAGATTCATCTGTTGAATTATTCCAGATGCATGAATCACCAAATAGAACTATAAATTAGAATAATAATCAATTTAAAAAAAAAGTTCCTAATTATTGTTTAAAATAATAATAATATTAAAACTTAATATGAAAGAATTAGAGCTTAGTGAGGTGTTACAAACTATGCTTGGCTATCTCATCTACCCATTCTGGACGGAGCTCTGCCAATCCGGCAGCACGCTTCACAATTTCTTTAACCCATGAGCAAGCCAACAAGATTCCTAAAAGCAATGAAACCTCAATAGTCGAAACTCAATGAACACTGTGTCCTGTTCAATTTGTGCATGGCCAAAAGCACCAAGATACCGTTTGGAAGGATTAAAATTAAAAATAATTTGATTTGATTTGAATTGATTAGATTTGCAAATCCAATCTTATTTTTAAAATTATTATATTGGTTAAAAAGTTGAATTGATTTGAAAATCAATTTTTATATTTAAAACATATTATACTATGTTTGGAATAATTAAAAGTAATAATAAATTGATTGGTTTGTTTCCATACCATTCAATTTATTCCTTACAATTTTTTCAATTCCAAACACACTATTAAAGAAAAAGTGATGGATGAGATCAGGTCAAAGAAAGGGAGAAAGTCACCTCCTTGGAGGGTCAAATTAAATTGCTTCTTTTGAATTTTAGACCTGAGAGTCCAACGGCTGAACAATTCTTGCGTACCTTCATGTCTTTCCTCATGTTTCCCAAATTTGTGTTGAGTGGAATGGGTATTCCAGTTAGTTGGGAGGTCACTGGCGCAGAATGCGGAGACCCTACTGGGTAGGCAAGGCAAACTCTGTTTTCCTTTTCTATGGTTAATTCATTCATTCATTCATGCCTCACACTTACAAACACTAAGGTGGGAGAAGTTCACCAATCACCACCTCCTCCTTCAACTTATGCTGCCATTTGGCTCACCCTTCAACTGAAAGCATAGGTTAGGTGGGTTTTTTTTCAAATAAATTTTAAAAAATGATTTTAAGACTTTAATTTATATATATTGATAGTATAAAATTTTTTATATTATTATATCAAATCACTACAGTTGTTTAGCTTTTCAAGTAGTGGACATGATTTTAATAATACATGATTAAGTGTCTCAATACATAAAAATTAAACTCTAAACATAAATTTAATTTCAACGCATTGAGATTGTAAAATTGGATTTATTTTTATATGAAACATGAATATTACAAATCACCAACCTTAAAGGCTAACAAATTCTAAAGATAATCAGATGCCTCGTTAATCCACACTTGGTCCACCATATCTTTAGCCAAAACCAACTAATTTATCAGCTATACTATCATATTCCATTAACTTCTTTTATTTTTATGTTTATAATTTAAATTTAAACAATAGACGCAAAAGTTAATAATATTTATTTAAATATTAATACATAATTAAATGATAATATATTTTTTATATTTGTTGATGCATCAAATAATCTTATAAATATTCATATAACGTATATGTGATACGCTCCTTATAAATTATTTCTTAACCACTAAGAATATATATCATGCATGTTAAATTTTGATTTTATTTATTTTTTTGAATAACCAATATATTAAGATACGAATTTATGAATCTAAAAAATTGACCGAAAGATATAATTACTCTTTGGTTAATTTATAGGCTTAAGACTTTGCTATCAATAGAATTTACTGTATTGTACCCAAATATTTTACTTGATATTTTATATCCAGACTCAGACCTCTATTTATTAATCAATGAATTATTTTGACAGGAAAAAAAAATATTTGAGAGAAAAGATGTCATATAAAACTATCAACAAGGTTGACATATGGTGAAATGAGGATCACATATTCACATGCGTCTTCTTTTTATTCGCTATTAAAGCAAAGTTTTTTAAATTAATACCTTAAGAGCACTTAAAAAAGACAATTTTTTAATTGTTTTAGTATTCATCATGATTTAAAATTTTCACATTTTAATAAAAACTTTGTTAATTTCTTTGATCAAGAGCATTAAGATTAAAAAATTCTTAGGTTTAATGCACCAAAAATGTTTTATACTTATATATTAAATGATATATCGTTGTACCATTTAATGATATTCGCAATACATTTAGGTGCAATTGTTTCAAATTTTTTTAAAAAATTATGGGACTTAAATTTCATATATAATAAAAAATTGAAAATTAAAAATTACTTTTCTAGTTTCTAGAAGAATTTAAAATTAATATTTTTAAAACTCTGACTATTTTAAAAAAAATATCTAAATATATAAAAAAATCTCAACCCATATAATTCCATTGAAATGTCCCCCAATCTAATCAAACTCATTTTGTATATAGGAACAGTGCTTGCTAAAGCGCCACGCTACGCTTCATATTCTTGCGGCAAAGGCAAATCCCTAACAAAAATACTATTCTAATATTTAAAAATAGGGTCTAATTAGAATATATACTTTATTATTATTGAATATAATGATAACTTCAACTTTTTTTCCATTCATCATATTTAAAAATAATAAAATAAATATATCAATTAAACACCTAATTTTAAATATTAAATTAGCAATCCTCAATCCGAATTATGGAACTTTAGATTAGCAATGCTCATAATCCCCAATTATGGAACTTAACGCTTTCTTTTCTTGTTACCCCACTTCCTTACTTCACTTTTCTCCGAGATTTGTCCCCTTGTTTTTCTGTCCTCTATCTTTGAACTCCCACATACATAAATGGATTTTTGTTTGTTTATTTTATTCTTTTATTTTATATTTATAAGTTTTTTTAATTTTTAATTTTTAAATGAATTAAATTAGTCCCAATGTTATAAAATATGAGTCATCCTTCAATCCACTATTCTATTAATATTTTATTAATTAAATTATGATAGGTAATATTAAGTGATACTTTGTCATATCATATATTATATGAAGTAGAATAAAGTTTAACATGACTTATTTTAATATCTAAAATTATATAAAATAAGTCATTTAAATATTCATTCTTAGTTATAAAATAACTTATTTTATGCAATTTTAGATATTAAAATAAATTATTTTAAATTTCATTCTATTTTAGATGACACATAGTATAATAAGTATTACTTAATACATCATCATTTAATTGATAAAATGTTAAATAAAAATGAAATAAAAGACTAACTTAACTTACATTTTATAATATCAGTGACTAATTTAATTTATTTTAAAAGTTAAAAATTAAAATAATTCAAATAAAAAATTATGGTATAAAATGAACATTAACTCTATTTAAATTAAATATTCCACTTTGCTTTTACAATATCCGCAGGATCGTAGGCTGCATCTTGCAATAATATGTGGATCACTCGTTAATGTCGTTATGATGATTTTATAAAAAAAAAAAATGTTGTAATGATCATATTAATTATTCGTTCATACTGTAATTATGATGAATAATCTATTGCAACTTGCAAAACTTTAATGAAAAAATAATAATTTTAATATCCTATCTATACGAAATTTTTTTTTATATTATTAATTAATGACATACTTTTATTTATAAGATTTTTAAAATGAAGGTTGGACCAAACATTTTTACCGATAACACAATGCATAAATCCAAAGAACAATTAAAGTATGAATATGATTATTAGCTAAAAATGACTGGCATCATTGTTCAAAGATATTAGAAAAGAAAGGAAATTAATCAAAGCATTCGACAATCTATTCATAAAGTTCGTGAATAAAATAGCGACTTTCAAAGTTCTATTAAACAAAAGTAAATTGAAAATTTGTAGCATCAAAAACTGAACACAAAAATAAAAAAGATTATATTACTGCAATCATCCCATTCTCTTCGTGGATGACAATAGCCATGACAAAAAACTAATAAACAAAGCATAAGTTGAGAAAAACATTCAACCGGATGCAGTTGGCTTCGCAGCTAAAATACGCGTTCTCATCACCTGCGAAAAATGCTACTCAATCCTTCATTATTCACACCAACTTCATTAAATATGAACTAAAGAAAGAAAAAAAGAAAAAGGTGCACACCAAAAGAAAAAAAGAAAGGTCATCATCATTCATCACATAATATATGATAAATTTTTAAAAATTCTTAAAGCAAGGTAAAATATTTACTCTATTTTATTTAGTGACTAATAAAACAGTTATTACACTAAACATATAAAAAAATAAAAAATAATAATAATTGATAAAATTTTTATGTTATTTAATAAATATATTTAAATAAATATTATCTCTTATTCTCTCTATGTAATTATATTTTTATAATATATTCGAGTACAAATTGAATACTAAACCTATGGACCCACCTTTTTCCACCTATGTGATCATCATTTGAAGAAGAAGCGTTTGGACTTTTTTTTTCGCCTAACACAACAAGAAGACTCAACCAAACACCACCTTCCCCTCTGAATTCTGATAGCTAGTTCCTTCTCCCTCCTTCTCTCTTGTTTTTAATAATCCATGCGTCAACGACCATAGTCTTCCCGCAAAACCGTGACACAACTTTCTCACAGGCTTCTCATTGGCACTGCCACTGCCACTGACACAAACACATAGCATTCCGTGAAAAACAGAAACTCATCCATACATCTTTCTGTCTTGGGGACAACAACAACAAAATCCCTCACATCACATAGCTATAGTAGTACCTTCTTCAAAAGATGGAACATAGACATAGCCATAGTCCTTATAGTCATATCCATGGCTATAGTTCTACGTGTATATTATTGTTGCTGTTGAGTTTGGCTTCACACGGTTGCCATGGTTTGCATTCATTCGGGTTTGACATCCATCATAGGTTTTCGGATCCGGTTAAGGGGATTCTGGGTGGTGATGAGTTGCCTGAGAAGGGAACTCGTGAATTCTATGTTGCTATGGAGCAAAGGGACCGGATTTTCCGGGGCCGGCGCCTCGACAGCGATCACCAGACGCCTCTGACTTTCGCCGCCGGCAACGACACTTATCAGATTGAGGCCTTTGGATTGTATGAGTTCTTTACCGATTGCTAATTTTCCACCTTATATGAGAATTTTGGTGTGGTTGGTAGCTGGTTAGAAAAACTTTATCAAGATTGGAAAATCAGAACTTTATACTAAAATAATATGTTTCTTTTATTTTATTTTGTTTTAACTTTTGGGTTGTGTAAAATTCTTAATCCGCACCTTTTGTTCTTTATTTTTTTAATTAGAGAAATTTCTCTAATTTTTTTTTGTCAGCCATTTTCTACTATGATGTGCATGTTGTAATGATTTGTGTTCCCTTTTTTCGCGTTTCAGTTTGCATTTTGCCAATATTTCTGTTGGGACACCGGGTTTATCATTTTTAGTGGCATTGGATACCGGTAGTGATTTGTTCTGGTTACCTTGCAATTGTACCACTGGTTGTGTGCACGGCCTAAAGACATCAAGTGGGAAGGTATTAATATTCATTGTCCCTTTGCCCATTAAGAGATACCTTTTACCAATAACATTTGTCATTTGTGTTGTTGGAGGATATATTTGATATGGTAGTCTTGGTTAATTGGATTCTTAGTTCTCTCTTCTGCGATATTTTCTTTTTAAATTTTCTATTGTTTGTTGATTAGTTGTAAACAAAAGTGACGTGGAATTTTGAATTTGGTGCTTTTATCTGACAGACAATTGATCTTAATATCTATGATCTCAAGGGATCATCCACAAGCCAAAATGTTCTGTGCAATAGCAGCTTATGTTATCAACAGAGACAGTGCCCTTCATCTGCTAGCACTTGTCCATACCAAGTTGAGTATCTATCCAACGGTACTTCAACTACTGGATTCTTGGTAGAGGATGTGTTGCACTTAATTACAGACGATGATCAAACAAAAGTTGTTGACACACGAATTACTTTTGGGTAAAATTCTTAACATCTTGCTTGGATATATATATATATATATATATTTTGGGCATACAAATATATCCGAAACCCCATATTATGTATTTGGCCATATCACATTACTTTGCTTCTTAGGAAGTTGGGCTATCAGTTGTATATGGTGAGTGAAGACGTAAAAACTTCACCTAACAACCATGTGCAAGAAATCCTAAGCATATTCCTGAGAATAAGTTTCCAAGCTGACTCTTAAACTGTTATTTATTCCACAATCATGGTTTCTTTTTATTCTTGCTCTTTGAAACTGCTTGGTGTAATTGACTTCCTTTTTGGCATTTCTTGTTATTAAGAACCTGTAGGTGGTATTAAATTCTTTTTATTGTTCAATCTGTTGCAGTTGTGGCCAAGTTCAGACTGGTGCATTTCTTGATGGGGCAGCTCCAAATGGTCTCTTTGGACTTGGCATGAGTAATATATCTGTTCCAAGCATCTTAGCCAAAGAAGGGCTTACTTCAGATTCTTTTTCAATGTGTTTTGGACCTGATGGTATTGGGAGAATCACGTTTGGTGATAATAGCAGCTCGGAACAAGGAAAAACACCATTCAACCATGGGCCATCGCAGTAAGTCGCCAGTAACTTTCATTCTTCTTTCCTTTTAGTCTAACCAGATGTTGCGCTCACTGAAATATACAATTAGAACTGCTTCGACTAAAAGACATTGTGATCATGATCAGGTCTCTTGTAAGTAGTTTAACTGCCACTCTCCTTGATAAGGCTTTTGGCATGCCCTGACTTCTTTGATTGCAAAACAGAAAAGAGAAAAAAGGAGAAACATACAACAGAAACTAGAGAAGAATATGTTATGTCCAACTTTACTAATGCTTTTTTAACACGGGTGCTACATGACAGTCCAACTTACAACATCACCATTACCCAAATTATTGTGGGAGGAAATGCTGCTGATCTTGAGTTCAATGCCATATTTGATTCCGGTACCTCATTTACATACCTAAGCGACCCCGCTTATACACGGATTGCTGAGAGTGTAAGTAATGTACATTATAGTTGTTTATGATCCTATCTCAAGTTTCATGCCATATGAGTTTTCAATTTTTACCTCTATTTTTGCAGTTCAATTCAATGATCAAACAAAAACGGCATTCAGCTAATTCTGGTTCTGATTATGATCTTCCCTTTGAGTACTGTTATGACATAAGGTGATTTATAGCTTGACAGAATCCATCAACTTCCTTTTTCGTTTTAAACCATCAGGCACTGATTTCCAATTTACCTGCAGTTCAAATGAGACGGTTGAAGTTCCCGTTTTGAATCTGACGATGAAAGGTGGAGACAATTATTTTGTCATGGACCCAATAGTAACTGTTTCTGGATTGGTGAGAGCATGAAATGCAGCTTTAGGTTTCATGATATTTATTGACATCTAATGATTTTCAGCCGTATTTACCTCATAAATGCTTCTTGTGGTATCCAGGATGTTGAGTTGCTTTGTTTGGGTGTCTTGAAAAGCGATAATGTGAACATCATTGGACGTGAGTATTTTAATTGATGAAACTATATATTATATTGAAGCTCTCAATTCACATTATGGCATCATTTAGGAAATTTTTTGTCAATCAATTAATGCTTCTTGTCGACATAGCAGCCTCAACTGCATCATTCTTAATTATATTCTTACGATCCATACATCAATCTACTTAATTATTGTCTGTTTTGTCTTAACAATCCATACATCAATACTACTGAAAAAAGAGAGAAAAAGTACAACTTTCATCAAGTTATTGTTGAAGCATCCAATATTCATTATGTTTATCTTCATGCAGAAAACTTCATGACTGGTTATAATATAGTCTTTGATCGCGAGAACATGGTTCTGGGTTGAAGGAATCTAACTGTGAGTACACCTCACTTCTATTGCGTCAGAACTTAGCTTTCTTTGCATCATTTCTCTATTAGTTATTGTGTTAAACAATGAGGTTATGGTTTTCTCAGGTTATGACGATCAACTCTCTACTTTACCTATTAACAAATCTCACTCTCCTGCTATTTCTCCGGCTACAGCTGTGAATCCTGAAGCTACATCAAACCCGTCTAATGATCCTGGAAAGCTGCCTAATCACTCATTTAATCTAAAGCCTCCTTTTGCATTTTTGATGGGTCTTTATCTGATTTTAGCCATTTCTTGAGCATGCCCTTTGGCTATTCAATCTTGTATCATTCAAATTATAGTGTTTTTCTTTCTACTGGAGTTCATAGGTTTTTAGCACACATGGTAGGAGCATTATTACTACTACTACTACTACCCATTTTTTAGGATCTTAATAGCATTAATTTGATTGAGTTTGTAAATAATTAATGTATTAGCATGTTACCTTAGTTGTAAACCATATATTAAGCAAACAATTATGTAGCTGCAAACCATATAAAATTTCATTCCTACATTGTATTTTTATGGTAGTTGACTGACTGCATTTTTATCTGGTCTGAAGGCCTTCAGTGCATATCCATATGGTTCTTTACAGAGAAGTACATTCAAATGCAAATCTGGGTCGACTTGTGCCTTGGAAGTTACTAATTTAATTATGCTAATGGTGCAAGAAAAAGGGACTAAAGGTCTCAGGACTTCCATGAATTTATAGGCTGAAAAAGGATTTCAATCGCGCTAATTACATGTTGGTGAACTTCGCAACTAATGTTAAGATTTTCCATACATTTAAATCGCCTTTATCCAATCTTCCTTTAAATGCAGGATAAAAGTTAACCAGCTGATAACTCCTCTCAAGTGCCGTTAGCTTTAGAAGTTGGAATAGAGTTAATATGCCATGAAATTGTTTTTCAACAATTGCCATAAATGCCCTGAGGTAATTCATCTGGTTCTATTCTTATTCATCGTAATGATTTAGGTTTGATTTTAGATTTTCTCTAGAGGTTTTGCCTCTATAAATGTTTAATAAAGTCAAAGACATTCTAATCTTAAATTGAGGCGAGAATTTCCCTCAACCTAAAATTTTTAGTACAAAAAAACTATGGCATAGAAGATAGTCACAATAAAATCTTCAATATAGATCTCTTTTCCATTTACATGTATACAAGTAGTTAACAATGCATAAGAACAAAGAAGTACTAGTGCATGGATTGCCTTTACGAATGAACTTTTAGATTTCATACACATAAATTGAGCAAGATGCAAAGCAACCCATATAATGTACAGCTAGCGAAATTAATTCATTTTGGACTCGTTTCAAATCGGATTTTACAAAAAAAATATAATGGTTGATGTGTATTTTAACCGGACCATTTGGTTTTCTACCCATAAAAAGATATTAATTGTGGTCGTTTTTATAGGAATAAGATTCAGATTTTTAATTAAAAAAATCACATATTAAATATTTAATTTAATATGAATATGATTTTCAAATAAATTATATTTTTTTATAGGAATGTGATTCAAATATTATTTTATGAAAAGATATTAACTGAATTAGTTTTTATAGCAATAAGGATTAGATTTTTTAATACAAAAATTACATATTAAATATTTAAGTTAATAGGAATTTGATTTTCAAATGAATTGAATTTTTTTTATAAGAATTGGATTCAAATATTATATTGTTTTAATAAAATTTGATTTTGATTCAGATGTTGGTAAAAATCTTAAAATTTATTAAAATATGATTTTCAAATAAAACTAATTTTTTTATAAGAATAAGACTCAAATATTAGTCAAAATTTGAAATACTGTTAATAAAATCAATTGATGATAAAAATATAATTTTTCATTTATAGTAGTACATAGGATGCAAATGATTTGCATTACAATAATTTTTAATAAACAATGTTTTAAAATGTAAATGATTAGTATTTTATTTCATCTGATTGATAGATTTAATGGGACATTTAATTAGGCCATTCTAATCACCAATAATTAAGAATTTATTTTGGAGCCTAAAAGACATAAAAGAATATAATAACATTTAATGCTACCAATAATTTTGATTTTCAAATTATCAACAAAAACACAATAGTATATCATTACTGTACATTCAAGTGGATTGATTTTTACATATAAAAATAAAAATCATATATAAAAACAAGATTTATTTTTCATATAAGGAATCTATTTTTCAAATAAATCTGATTTTTTTAAAAGAAATACTATTTCAAACAAAAAAAAGGTTTTTGTGAAAAAATCTTTCATTTGCAACCCAATCAAAGTAGATTTATCTTTGTAAATTGATCAATCAATTGAATTCTAAATTCATTCAGTTGTTTTCAATCATTATATTTATTATTATCTATAAAAGAAAAAGTCTATCATCTTATAGATTTAAGGTAATAGATTTATCATTAGAGTCTTGCTCTTGGGTTTTTCTTTTTATATTATACTATTAATCATGCTCCTAATATTATTCTTAACACTCCTTTTCTACCTCATTTGTCATAAAGGTAAACTTGTTTTAATCCTTTGAGCTCTATATTGCCATCTGATTTTTATCCTCTACCTTCATCCACCTTCTCTTCACTTTTTTTTCTTTATGTTCATTGGTTTGAAATTTTCCTTCTACTATTATTTTAAGATTTTTCTAATTTCATTTTAAGTTATTATCATTCTTCTATGGTGCTAATCCCCTCTCCTTTGTTTTATTATCTTCTATTATAACGTTGTTAGATATAGACTGTAGAGGTGGGTTGTCTATACTTGTGAAACTAACAACTTCTATTATTATTATTATTATTCTTTTTTCTTACTTTTCTCCTTATTTTTTCTGCATATTTAGATTCCAGTTTATTTCTATTGTGCACAATGATGCAGAGATATTAAAGCAATTATTTCATATTTTTTCAAGCAATTTTTGGATTGTTTCTATGTAATACTTTTAATTGGATTTTGAGGCTTCGAATTTTCATCTTTTTGGGAAGCAATTTCCATGGAAATTTGAGGTAAGATTTTGTGCAAAATTATAAATTTGACTTCTTTTATTTATATGCTTGTATGTTTGTTTGTACACATATTTTACAATTAAGTGCAAACAAATTTTTTATATTATATCGATCACTTTTTTGACTTTATAAGAAAGTTCTAGGTAATATGAATTGCATTCCTATAATTTTTGTACTATGATAAATTCCAAGAAATTGATAGTGATGCGGTATATAAGATGCTATACAATTTTTATAATATATCATACTAATTAGCTTTATTTAGTCTTCATTTATCTATATGCAGAATTTTAAGGTTTATAACCCTCTACCACATCATATTCACAATCTTCTTGCAGCAATTTGACTAGCAAATGCGTGATGATAATCGACCTCTAAGACAAACCAAAATAATAATGTAGGACTGTGGGAATAATTTTTCTAGTTAGGTTTTTAAGATTTTTATCGGTGGTTTGTAAGTTATAGAAAATACCAAATGAAATAATTATAATAATAAATATAATTAATTATAATTGATTTCAATTGACTTGAATTTGATTAGTAATTTTTTGCTTAAGTTATTTATTTAGATATGAAAGCTTTGTGATTCAAGATATTTGTTTAGGAAATATACTAATTATAATAATGATAATAATAAATATAATTTATTATACTTGATTTTGATTCAATTATCAATTATGATTCCCGATTTTTGATAAAAATAAGATATAAATTTTTTAAGTTGGATATTAGTTTTAAAGAATAGTATTTGAAATAGGATTTAAAAAATTAAATTAATAATTTCTAAAAAATTAAAATGGACATTTTTTTATCAGGTTATTTATTTATAGAATTTATCAATTATATTAGTCATACTTAGACATTAACTTTTTTTTTGCTCGGGTTATTTATATAGAGAATATATCAAATTGTAGTAATTATAACAAGCATAATTAATTATCAACTATACTTTACTACCAACCATGATTCATAGCTCTTTTTATTAAATTAGATAATTAGTTGAGCAATATGTTTTTTTTTTTGTAGATTTAAACACTTTACATTTTTGAAACTGGGATTAAATCAATGGTTATTTTTGTTCATATTATTTATTTTTCCATGAAATTTTTTGGTTAGATTTTTAATTTATAGGAAATACTAATTGTTATAATTTTAGTAATAAATATTTTAATAATAAATATAATTAATATAATTGATTTTAATGAACTTCAAATTGATTATTAATTTTTGCTCTTATTTATTTAGAAATAAAATATTTTTTAACTCAAGATATCTTGATAGTATACTAATTTTAATAATAAATATAATTAATATAATTGATTTTAATGAACTTCAAATTGATTATTAATTTTTGCTCTTATTTATTTAGAAATAAAATATTTTTTAACTCAAGATATCTTGATAGTATACTAATTTTAATAATAAATATAATTAATTGTTCTTGATTTGGATTTCATTCTCAATAATGATTCCTAATTTTTTTATTAAATTAAATATTAAATTTTTATTACAGTTAGAATTTAGTTTTTAGGACTACTATTTCAAATAGGATTTGATAAAAAATTGAAAGCATTTTAAAAAAATTAAACATGTACACTTTTTTTATTCAATTTTCTTTCTCTTTTTAAAAAAATGAATACTTTTTTGTTTGAGTTATTTATTTAAAGGATGTATCAATTACAATTATGATAATAATTTTAATAGATAAAATTATTTGTAATTTATTATAATTTATGATTCATAATTTTTTATTGAATCAATTAATTAGTTGAGCAATATGTTATTTTTTCAATATAGATTTGAGCATTTAAAATATTTTGAATTTTAAATTAGATTACAACATTAATAATTTTCAATCATACTATTAATTTTGATTTGATATGAACAAATTTTCTAGATATAGTTTTAATTTATAGATAATACCAGTTGTAATTATTGTAATACTAAATATAATTCATTAGTATAACTAATTTCAATTGATTTCATTTTAATTATTAATTTTTTTTAACTTATTTATTTACATTACATATAAAATCTTTTTGGATCAAGATATTTATTAAGGAAATATACTAATTATAATGATAAACATAATTGATTATAGTTAATTCTAATTTGATTATCAATCATAATTCCTAATTTTTAATTAAATAAGATATACTAATTTTTTTAAGCAAGATATTAGCTTTAAAGACTAATATTTGAAATAGGATTTGAAAAATTATAAATTAGATTTTTTAAAAAAATTAAATGTGAACACTTTTTGGTTAAGATTATTTATTTAGAAAACATATAAATCCTAGCAATTAATAAATTAATTATTAATTATAAATTATTGCTAATCGTGATTCATATTTTCCTATTAAATTAGATAACTAATTGAGTAATATTTTTTATTAGAGATGTTAAATGACTCAACAAGATGAGTACAAAAAATGATAAATCCAATTTTCAAAATATTATTTGTTCATTTGAACAAAAAAATCATTAAAAAAAGAAGATTACACAAACTAAAGCACTAACCGTTCATATGAAAATCATGAAAAGAGTTTTGTAACCATAATCTTTTTTCCTTTTTTTATATATATTTGAACATTTTTAAAGTTAAAATTGAGATTACATCATTAGTAATTTTCGGTCTTGTTATTTGTTTTTTTATGAAGAACTTTTTGGTTAGGATTTTAATTTATAAAAAATATCAATTATAATAATTATAGTAATAAATATAATTGATTTCGGTTGACTTCATTTTGATCAATAATTTTTGCTTAAATTATTTATTTAGATGAAAAATTAAAGCTTTTTTTTGTTCAAATTATTTATTTAGGGGATATACTATCTATAATATCAAATCTAATTTATTATACTTGGTTCTAATTTTTGGTTAATTAAGTATAATGCCTATTTATAGCAATATATTTTTATACAGATTGACTACTTTCATACAAAACATTAATTGATCTACTCAAGCATACTATATTTACTATATATAGTACTCCACTTTTTCTAATTATTTATTTAGCATTTTATTTTATAAGATGGGAATTAATAAGAATTAACATATATATTTAAAGAATATGATAATTTATTTTACTGTATAAATATATGAAGTATAATTTTTTTAAATGTAGATAAATAAACTTAATATTCAATAAATTTTGTTACTATTAATTATTCCATACATCACATGGGTAATAAACTAGTTTTATCATATGATAAGGAAAGTCATAGTACATTGATAAGATTATGGAAATTTTCACTTTTTAAAAATTGATGACATTGCTAACTAAGTATTTACAAACTCTAACGTTATTACCAAAAAAGAAAAAAAAAATTCTAATGTACCTTGCCTTCCCCACTTTTACCATTATCATACTAAAGCTCTTTGTTTGTAAAGGATTTAGATCTTCTAAAGTCTAAACTGTAGAGCCTTGCAAAGTGTCAAAATGAGTAGTTAACCATGATTAAACTATAGAGCTTTGTAAAGTGAGAAAATAAGTAGTTAATCATCATTAAATTAATAATTTCCATTATATACAACTCCCACCAAATATTCTAAAGATAATTAACCCCTCTTTTTCTAATTTTACAAATCTACTCATTAAAAGAGTCGAATCCATTTCTTAAAAACACTGATTTTCTTTTCAACGTGGATTGAAGTTACTTGCAGTTTTCTCTATCTCTTGTTCCTCCCTTCTTTAATTATAGTTTCATCATTAGACCTTTGTTAAATCTTCATATTTGCTATGAATCCGTAAATATAAAGAGCAGAACCTAAGAAAATACACATCTATATAAAAGTATTTCAGTTGACCCAAGAACTAAATAAATATAGAATCAGCAACACCACAATCTAGCCACAGCAACATTGCATTCATCATCTTAGTATATTATATTCCGCAACACTCATCTAGTTGTTTACATTTTAACCCCAAAAGTGAACAATGGGCGATTACAGAATTATAAAGAGTAGCAATGATCGAAGGACTCCTTTTCACCTCAATCATGGAGAAAAAACCTCCACATAATACTGTTTACTTTTACAAAACGCACCAGACACGTCATCCAATATCGAATGCGTAGTTTCCTCTGAACTTTAATCCACGTCAACGGAAACACCAATAATTATAACTTCGTTAAACTTGAAATGCACGCCATGGATGGAAAACAACAAAGTTACGATGGCTCAACCTTAACAACCTCATGCATGCCTCATTCATAATTGAAGATGCGGCTTCCCTTGCCGGTATAAAGAAAAAACGAGTACATCATGTACTAATAAAATAGAGAGGAGTGTATCTAAAGGTTGATTTGGTTAGTAGACTTTGAGTGGCCCCATTGAAAATAAAATTTGACATGGCCACTAACAAGGCTGATGGCCCGGATTTCTATCAAAAGCCTAACTGTAATATCAATCATTGCGTCTTAACAGAGGAAAAGCTCATGGTAAAATTGGAAAAAAAAGAAAAAAAAGCACCTCACATTTGAACAATACCATAAAGCAATAATGTAAGAATGGTCAAATAATCATAATGGTGCATCACGGAACGTGACATTGTGAACTTACCCATTGTACTCATGAAGATGATGAAATTATATAGCTTAAGATTGGATTTAGCTTAAATATGTAATTTATTCTGATTGAGAGGAACATGCACCACAAATAATCATAATGGTGCATCACGGGACGTGACACTGTGAACTTACCCATTGTACTCATGAAGATGATGAAATTATATAGCTTAAGATTGGATTTAGCTTAAATATGTAATTTATTCTGATTGAGAGGAACATGCACCACACTATAGAATCCGATGAAAGGAGGACAAAAAATAAAACTTCATAAGCCACCTATAACTACCAAAGGCTTGATCCTTCGGTATATGGAGCCTAAAGTGAGTTGTCTTCTTGCAATGATAATGCTTAGACATTACTACTTCATTGACATCACTACTTAACGAATTGATTCTTTGGGGCCACATCATAATCCAGACAATAACTATTCTCTTTTAATTCTATAAAAGGCCACTATAGCCACCTTTGATTTCCAGAGCTGAAAGCTAAAAATCATCAAACACTCTTAATTGGCATGGCCGCCACGGTTGCTTTCTTGAGTTTGATTATCATATTTTCAGTAGTTTCTACTGGCAAGTCACTGAGCTTAAACTACTATCAAAAGACATGCCCTGATGTGGACTTCATTGTTGCAAAGGCAGTGAAGGGTGCTACTTCTAGGGACAAAACTGTTCCCGCAGCACTTCTGCGAATGCACTTTCATGACTGTTTCATTCGGGTAATGCTATACTCCCTCGCTCCTCCTTTCTGCTTCCTCTTTTATTTACTACTTAACCCTTGCCACGCACATATCGATGCATCATTTGAAAATGTCTTATTCATTTTTTCCTATGCTTTTGAAGGGATGCGACGCCTCTGTACTCCTAAATTCAAAAGGAAACAACAAAGCAGAAAAAGATGGACGGCCAAATGCTTCTTTGCATGCATTCTATGTCATTGATGCAGCAAAGAAAGCATTAGAAGCTTTGTGCCCTGGGGTGGTCTCTTGTGCTGATATCCTTGCTCTAGCAGCAAGGGATGCAGTTTTTCTGGTAAGAAAACAAAGCCAAACACCATACTTTTTCATCATACGTGTTATAATTTATAAACAACTGCTAGTATATCTAAGTAAAATTTGACAGGCTGGAGGACCTAGATGGGATGTTCCTAAAGGAAGAAAGGATGGAAGAATATCTAAGGCAAGTGAAACCATTAATTTGCCAGCACCCACCTTCAACATATCACAATTGAAGAAAAGTTTCTCTCAAAGAGGTTTGTCAGTAGAAGACCTGGTAGCTCTGTCAGGTAAGCTATTCTGAAACTCAGAACTTAACCTTCTTTTGTTTATTCCAACCTCTAGGTGAACAGAGTTTAGACTTTAGAGTAACATGTCTTTACAACCCATATGTAGGAGGACACACTTTAGGTTTCTCTCACTGCTCATCCTTCAAGAACAGAATCCACAACTTTGATGCTACCCATGATGTGGACCCTGCACTGAATCCATCATTTGCAGCACAACTGAAAACAATTTGTCCACTGAAAAATCAGGCCAAAAATGCAGGCGCCACTATGGATCCGTCTTCAACAACTTTTGATAATACATATTACAAGTTGATTCTCCAAAGGAAAGCCCTGTTTTCTTCTGATGAAGCTCTGCTCGACAGCCCAGAGACAAAGCATCTGGTTTCTACATTTGCCACCTCACAAAAGGCTTTCTATGAGGCTTTTGTCAAGTCCATGATCAGAATGAGCAGCATCAATGGTGGGCAGGAGGTTCGGAAGGACTGCAGAGTGGTCAATTAGAAATTCTACGTCTAATTCAAGTTAAATTATGATCCACCAGACAAGTTAGGAGAATGAAAGTGGCGGATCATATTTAAAAGATGGCAAAGTTAAATTATGATCCACTATACAAATTGGAAGAATGAAAGTGATAGTAGATCATATTTAAAAGATGGCAAGAACTCATTTTCCTCTATAGGAGAAATGCATATATTTCATTTTAATGTGGTAAAATCTCATGCATGTGTTAGAAGGAAGCACTCCTGTAGGATGATTATGTTTTATTCCATTGCTTGATCACTGAGACATGAGATGAATTTTCTAAAAACAACAAGAGTACCAGCATCACTAGAAAAAATCTCCCAAATGTTATTATAAAATTTTGAGCTACCTCAGGGATTATCTTTTGAGATAAGAGCTATCTCTGCCAGTTGAATGTTACCACTTAGCAGTGATGCCTTGTAGGAAGGAAGGAAAGAAAAACCATCAAGAAGCTTGATACACTTTAAGCCCCATTTTCCCATCAAGAACTCAATAAGGTGATGCCCACTGCAAATGATTAGACATATAAATCAGATGGAGGCTGTAGAGCTAGGATAATATCGCTTCATAAGTTCTGAGCATCACATTTAACAAAAAGTACCTTCGATTATGATATGATGTTATAAAAATTGACCCAGGAGAATTTTGGAGCAGGAATGTCACCGTGGCAAAGAGGTTATCAAAGGCTAAATAATATAAGATAAGCAATGTTTTAGTTAAATCCATAAAGGGAGATGACAAATAACTAACAGCAAATTTTCTCACCATTTGAGTCATACAACACATCAGCTCCTAGAATAATTGTTGGCTGCAAACTGAATATGGATGAATCCCAAACTCCCCATGTCAATCCTAGCACCTACAGACACAAGGCATTGCATTCATACAACAGGGTACATGTGCTTTTCATGTATACAAATAAGCAGTGGTTGTTGCTCACTTGTGCGTAACCACCACCTCGTAGAAATTCAATTCTAGAGACACAGTACAGTCATAATATTCCACTAGGAAATTAACACTTTCAAATGTAAAATGAAAAGCACAGTTCTACCACATGTTATATCAAATCCGGAAAAAGTCACTAGCTTACATTGCACTCAAGTTTATTCAAGTCACACACTCTTCTCATGTTGTCAAGCACCTGCAATTCCCAAACAACAAGCAGTCATAAACTATTTGGTTTCAAACCTCTTGTTGAACAAATTAAAATTAAAAATGACAATAGTGTAATGACTAAATTACATTGACCTCCCTTGAAATTCTGTAAAATTCAAACCAGCTCTCCTCTATTTGTCCAAATAACATTGACCTTCCCTGAATACACTTTATTGTGCGATAGAGGGGAGGTCAGTATAATAATTTTACAAACTCAAGAGAGTCGTGTAATGATTTCACAAACTCAGAGCCTTGAGAAAATTTTGCAAATAGAAGGGAGACAGACTGAATGTCACCAAATCTCAGCCTCTGTGGGGAGGTTTGTGTAATACCTCTACTCTGCTCAAGTCATCAGTAAGGGTAACACGGGCACCAACTCTTGCTGCAACCAAACCAGGCAAGGAAGTTCCAGCGCCAAGCTGCATGAACATGATAAGAGAAAGCATAGACAATGAATAAAATGAATCAATATAGCCTCATATTATTATAACTCAAAAACTCACCAATTTTTCAAAGAGCAGACCTCAAGAACAGTAGCTCCTGAAAAGCGGTGCTTTTGTTGCCAAATGTACTCGGCGAGAACTATGCTGCAGGGCCACACGAAAAGGCCATAATCCTCCTTCATGTTCTGCGTTTGTTGAAAGTACGGAACAATAATAAAAGAGTGTTTACTAGTTATTCAAGTTAAGGGTTCACTTGAGTTGGGACTTGGGAAATGGAGGACCTCACACCTCAATGATGGAGACGCAGAAGCTTGGGGTTTCGGAGTCATCGCCGAAACAGTGCCGAGAAATGGTGGTCATCGTTGCGGTGCTGTCGTGTGATTGCTCATCTGAGGTCTTGTCTTCTTCCATGTTCTCCGACGGAAGCAACCTTCGAATTTGTCGCCTGTTTCACACTGATTTTCTGAATTATTCTCTGGATTATTATTGAGCAATGAGAGAGTTTAATTCTGATACACAATATTTGCCGTCCAATTCTCTGTTTTTATTTTTATTTTTTGCTTTTCTTTCACTGGGTTTGTCAAATGGGCTGCTCCGACCGTAAGTCCATCACGTATAGACCCGTGAATTAAACGTGTTTAAACGGATACACGCCATTCGACCCCCAAAACAAGGAAAAATCCGGATACGCGGATACGCCCATTAATATTTTTTAATAAAAATAAAAATTAGAATGAAAGCAAAAATAATAAAAAGTAGAAATTTATTTTTTTTAATAAAAAAAAGACAAAAAATAATAAGCAAGTAAATATTGAACTTAAGAATTGCAATTTAAGAATGAGTAAGACTTAAAGGCAAAAATAAATAAATAAACAAATAAGTAAACGAGATAACCTAAAGAATTAGATAGGCCATGTTGAAAATGAATTAATTTAAATGGTAAAAAATTTTAAACCCAACCTACCTAATTTTTGCAGTTAAATAGATTAATTTGACGAGTTTGGCATATTTTGACAGCTTAAAGCTTATAATAGTTAGATGATACGTGTGTGTTTGATTCTGCGTCAGTAGATTTTATTCTAATAATTAATATAGTTATAATTGATTTTAAAATAAAGTGATTTATGTGCATTTATTTTAAGATTTTAATAAAGTGATTAAGAAATTTAAATATATCCCAAATATTTGAAAACTAATTTTTTTAAGATTTTGATTATTTTAAAAAAATTATCCAAATATATAAAAAATGATTTTAGAGATGAAAAAAATGATTTTAATCCAAAAAAATCTCATCCAAACTCCCTTTTATATTTGATAGTTCCTCTAAAAGTGGTTCTAAGATAAAAATTTTCACTTCTCAAAATCAGATAATTTATTCAGATTTTGAAAAAGGTAATTATGAAAATTAAATTTTATATAGTTGAAAATGCTAAAAATTGACTTTTTCAAAAGCTACTAATTTTAATTTTTACAAAAAAAACTTAAAACTATTTTTTATTTGAATTATTTTTTAAAATTATCCAAATATAAAAAATAATTCTTTTGATGAAAAAACAATTATTACTCAAAATAATCACAAGCAAACACACTCTCAATTTTAAAGGCAATAATTAATTTTAATTGCTCAAAACCAAACATTATTGAAAATTGCCAGAAGGTTAGTGTATTTGGATTAACCTCCAATAATTATTATATTATTATATCAACAAAAGCGTTACATTCGATCATTCCTCTCCCTACAATTTGTTTACAAGGGTAGTCATATCAACCAAAAAGAGTTTCTACCTTCCCTGAATGAAAATCCAAACACGTCTCAGTAGGGATTGGAAAGGTTTTGGGCAATTGGGATTTGGAGAGCAATAGGCATGTGAAGATGGCGATGGGCGGTAGAAGGGCGGGGATGGTAGAGTGGCGGGACCGTGGGTGAAAAGCATGCTTATCTCAAGCAGTGATAATAATCGCCTTAATCATATGTAGATAGTAGAGTGATAATTACCAAGACATATGAAAATTTTACTTTATTACTTTGTTACATTTTTTTTATAAGAAAATCAAACATATTTTTTAAAAAATGGAAAAATTGTCTCTCCTGAAAATTTGTTCACTTTTCTACTTCTTTACCAAATATAATCTTAGATAGAAGTGATTGAATCTACAACTTAATGGTTATAGTCATCTCATATACCATTAAGTTGATAGTCTTGTGTTTGACTTCTACCTTCCCCTTGAAACTCTTTGAGAAGAGTTTGTACTTCCTAACATTAATACATTTGTTAAAAGATAAATAAATAATCTTAGATCAAAGAATTTTAAAATAACTAATTAACCTCATAATAATACTTCTCATCAAGAACCCACAACAAAATATATAAATGTGGCATTTATTGCCTCTCAAGATTGCCTTTTAAAAAGACTGACGCCTTTTAAATTACTGATAATATAATAATCCGGTGTTTGATATGTGTAAGTAATACTATGTTATTTGATATATCATAAGAATTATAAGGTAATATATACTTTTATAATAAATTAAGAATATTAGTAACAATACTTATTAATAT
Source organism: Dalbergia oliveri (assembly GCA_030441495.1). Taxonomy (NCBI): domain Eukaryota; kingdom Viridiplantae; phylum Streptophyta; class Magnoliopsida; order Fabales; family Fabaceae; genus Dalbergia; species Dalbergia oliveri. Next base: position 6,769,777 of record JAMLFY010000004.1, read on the forward strand.
TAATAATTATTATAATAATTAATATTAATTATAATTTATTGTTATATGAATTTAAATTTAAAAATAATAATTTTAATTATTACATAAATTTATTATTATTCATTAATAATTAATATTATTAGTTAATAAATTAATTTTGAATGTTTTAATAATAATAAGAACAATAATAACAACAACAACAACACAGAAGAAAGACCATCTAGTGACAATCAAGGGTGTAATCCACATTAAGGGGTAAGCCACTTTGGTTGAAGAGTAAAAATGAGAATAAATTTTTATGGTTGAGTATTATATATAACTTTATACGTAAAACTCTATCAAGAAAAACGTACCTTCATTTTTATCCTCTAATCAAACATACTCTAAAGTCGCAATAATAGATTGTCGAATAATTTGGATTGTCAATAATGTGATGTAACTGAAAAAGGCAATGCTATAGGGCCAAATAATTTTAAATCACATTACTAGTCATCTAGATAGATTACCTTATATAAAATGTTTTAAAATGACAAACTTGTCAAATTTAACAAAATAATAATAAAAAAATTTTCTTGATGAAAATGTGAGAAACAAGATCATAGGCTTGAAAAATTAATGTCATCTAAATACATTATTTTATATCAAATGTTTTAAAATGACAAACTTGTCAAATTTAACAAACAATAAAAGAAAAATTCACCTTTTCTCGATGGAAATGTGAGAAGTAAGATCCCAGGCTTGAAAAATGAACGAAATTAGTTGGAACAATTAAGTTGATTTAATGGTTGCACTAGCAAGCTGTCCGATGGAGACACAAAATTTTAACTGCTGTGTACCTCTCAACTCGGGTCTTTCTAATTTTTTTTAATTTCAGTATGCAAACGGGAACAGTCACAGTAACTGGGCCTCTTTTTTTTGACGTCAATAACTAAGCAAAAGTCCAAATGGAAAGTGAATGGAAACAAACAAGGGGGCATTTACGTAAACTCAAGCATCACACACTACTCTCACACAGAACAACAAAACCTGGCATCCCAAGCATTCCATAAACTTTCTTCGAAACGCATTCTCTTATTTCTTTCACACACACACACACACAGAACCAGTGCGATTAGATCGCTCCAATTTTGGCACCCTAATTTGCTGCATTTTGGTTTTCGCAGCTCTGTGGAAACCCTAGAAACATTGCTTGCAAATCAAATCTCCTTTTGTTTTCCTTCGATCATCTCCTCTCAACTCACACACACACACACACACACAGACCCCTGAGAGAGAGACTCTTACGTTAACCCTAAAAGAACCATGGCCATGGCTGGTAACCACTCACCTCGTCATTCCTCTGATAACCTCCAATCGCGGCTTGCGACGCCGCCACCTGTTTCCTCGCCGTGGAGTCTGGTTGTCCGCGGCGAATCGGAATCTGTACCGGCCGCTCCGTCGTCGGCCGTGGCATCGGCGGTGACTGACCTTGAGCCTTCGATTCCTGCTGCTGTCGCTTCCACTGTGGTGGCTCCTTCTCCGGCGGAGGATTCCAGCTCCGCGGTGGAGAGCTCGGAAAGCTGCGGCGGAAACAGCGGCGGCGCCGTTAAGAGGCCTGCTTGGAACAAGCCATCCTCCAATGGCGGAGCTTCGGAGGTTAGGCCGGTCATGGGCGCAGTCTCCTGGCCCGCGTTGTCCGAGTCCACTAGGGCCACGATTAAATCGGAGTCGCAATCGAAGGGTTTGTTGGATGGATCGTCTCTGCCTCAATCGCAGGTTCGGTTCCTTCGCGATTTTAGCTTGTTTCAGTGTGCGTGTGTGTGTGTGTTTTTTCCCTGTTATTATAATCCCTGCGATTTTGCGGAATCCAATTAGTTTAGTTGTTTTTAATGTGTTATATGTTTTTCTGATTCATATCTCCATGGAAGAAGTTTGATAATGCGAGTACTTGTTAGGTTTTCAATTATGAAAAATACATGTAGCTGCTTTTGTATGTGGAAGCCGTGTTTCATCAACTTGTTGTGTCTTAGATAATGGATCATGGACGTATGTTGGATCGTGACATGCGTGATTCATTTGCTTTGCTGGAATATTATTTTTGTTTGTTTTATGGTTTATTTGTATGCACGTAGACATTGCTATTGTTTTAAGTTTCAAATTATAGGGTACCGGGAGCAAGTCTTCTTCCTTTTCACAGAGACTAGTTGGTGACAATGCTAGTGCCAACAATATGGTGCCAACTCGCCAAAGGTCATTCAAGCATCACACTTCAAATGTGTCTTCTAACGGGTCACCCGCAACAGTCTGCACCCCAAGTTTTGATAGCTGCAACCGGCTCCCACAATTATTCTACAAAGGACCATGCACAAAGAGGTGGATTAGTGTCTAACGATCATCAACACCAGCGTAATTCCTTCAGAAATCGTAACAGCGGTCCACATCATCGTGGAGATGGTGCTCACCATCATAACTATGGGAACAGACGTGATCAGGACTGGAACACTCATCGAAATTTCAATGGTAGAGACGCCCATATGTCACCAAGAGTTGTTCCAAGATTTATGAGGCCGCCACCACCTCCTAATTCTGCTCAGTTTATTCACACACCAGCAGTTAGACCATTTGGTGGCCACATGGGATTCCATGGTATGCTGTATTAATTTCAAAAACTCGAGATTATTTCTTTCAAGATTTGTGTACAGTGTGATGACTGTATTCATTTTCAGAAATGGCTCCTCCAATGTTGTATGTAGCAGCTCCACCTCCATACCCAGATTCACTAAGAGCTGTTCCTTTTGTCCCCCAATGCCACATCATGCAATGTTCTATACAGGTCCAGACCCTCAGTTGCAGACTAAGATTGTCAACCAGATTAACTACTATTTTAGGTACTGCCATACTTTGGTCTGTCAGTATTATGTTTCTGATTTTTTTCCTTTTAGCTGTTTTGGAAAGGTGACTGTAAACATATTACAACTTGGTCTATTGCAGTAATGAGAATTTGATTAAGGATACATTCTTGCGGCAGAACATGGATGACGAGGGTTGGGTTCCTATAAAATTAATAGCTGGCTTCAATAAAGTGAGTTGTTTGGGTTTACATGTTTGCAGCTTTTTTCAATATGTGAGATGGATTGTTCTCTTATGTTTTTATAGTTCATTCATAATATAAGCATTTTTTTTAATTTTATTCATATATAATTAATTGTAGAACGATTAAATTATATCTAATGATTATCTACCCTTTTCTGGAAGCTACTTGTTTGCCGATTTCGGTGCTTGGCAATTATTAGATCATGACTTATTGCTTGTGTAGTATTCTTATTTTGGTGAAATTATCCTATAATTTTACTCCTCTTTCCTTTTAATGACATTCATGGGATGGCAAATCGTGGTAGCATATTTGCCTCCCTATGTTTGCTCGTTAGGGTCAAGTTCTATTATTGAAATGGTCAAAGTGTCATTAAGGTGCACTGTTTTATCCAAAAAAAAAAATTAAGGTGCACTGTAAGTGCTACACTGCTACATTTTATGGAGGTGTTTAGGCTGTCAATGAGCATTCTTCTACACTAAACTAGACCTTCTAGTTGTGGAGGATTCAACATCTTTGCTATTTTGTCATCCTACTTTTGTTGTCTGCAATATGCAGTAATGAAGTTCTGTCTTAAGGAAAATGGACTTCAGTTTCGATTATTTGTTTGTTATCACTGAATTAATCTAGGAAAACACATGCTATCTCGAGGAAATTTTAAATAATTTCGATTGCAAATGATTTGAAGTCAGGGCTAGATTCTGATAAAAAGGATGGTTTCTTTTCTTTTTCAAAAAGAAACTATTTTGCTCAACAATCAAGACGATGAAAAACGGGAAATATCTCCTAGTGGCTATCATATGTTAACCTGGAAATTGTTTGCTCATGTTGCCCTTTTATGATAGTGCCTTCTATCTAAAGCTCCTTTCAGGGAAACAGGATATGAATGAAAGCATGGGTTTTATTGGCAAGCAAATTTAGTTTATACATGAATATATGCATCATCATTACAAGAATACAAAAAAAACTTTTAATAAGTTTGCTGCTTTTAATTTTTCACCTTTTCTATCCGTCTACTTGAATTTAAAATCCAACATTTCTTTTTACTGTATTAAATAATATTACTGTTATTACTACTACTACTACTACTACTATCACCCCACAACTAATTAATTGGTGTATTATTTAATGGATATAATTTCTGTTGTGATATTATGGATCTACACCAATGTCAACTAAAAAGAGCTTTATGGTTTGTTATCCAAGTTTCTTGAATCACCCTATGGCTTGGTGTATATAGAAGTCAATCTCATTGAATTTTCTTGAATCAAAACCATGACACACTAATGGAAATGGAAGCGTAAATGCATATCATTTTTTGCTTGTTTGCCTCCTTTAGGCTACACTTCTAGAATCTTCTAATGTTGACTATTTTACTACTATATGCGGTGGAGTTCATATATGTTCTGATATTTGTAATTCTGTTCTTTAAAGTTTTTAAATACCAGCCCAAACATTTTTGCCAAGTTGTTCTGTTTGGATACGAGTGGTGGCATTATTTGCTACCAAATGATAACACTTTTTGTCTATTTTTGGTCTCAGGTCATGCATTTGACCGACAATGTACAGCTTATATTAGATGCTGTTCGAACCTCATCTGTTGTGGAAGTGCAGGTATTTTTCTGAATCTTGTGTTGTTGGTTTGAGTTTATAAATTTCAATGCCAAAAACACGTCTTCGTTAAGATTATCTAATAAAAAGTTAATTCTCGAGTTTTTCTTTACTCTATCAAAATCCATATAGCCTCTTGCTGTAAATTTATTTCCTTTTCTTTATGTCATAGGGTGACAAAATAAGGAGACGAAATGGTTGGAGCAGATGGATCATACCTCCTTCTCTTCAGCTTCCTAATGTTACGAACTCTCAAACCCTTGGAATTGTGAATCATGATTCGCTGGCAGAACAAGTGCAAAGTATTGCTCTGGTGACAACTAACTATGATGGTACGGGAGTACATGTTCTACCTGATGCTTCACAACAAAAACCTTCATTTGGGGATTTGAATAATCCTTTGCAGCTTTCCGGTAGTGAGGTTACTGATCAAGTTGGAATTCAAGGCTCAGATCACTCTATTTCAGCAAGAAATTAGAGCTGTAAGATGTGCTTTAGAACTTTTTGTTGGAGAGGTCGTAAGAGGGACACAGGAAGCAGGTATCCAAAGATGGTATCAGTTTTTGCATTTGGCACAATGGGAAATGATTTCTCACAAAGGCATACTTTAGGACAACATGATCGAGAAGTAGGAAGAAAATACCTATTATAAAAAAGTTAAAAAAAAAGAACTGAATGGCAAACTCCTCCCCAAAGAAAAACACAGAAGGCTTCTTTTATTTTATTTTATTTTTGTGGAGCTAGTAGCATGAATATTGTGATTACATGTTTTTATGGGATTATAATGTTCTTGCTCTTAAAGGTGGGGTGGTTTTCCTCAATGTGGGGGAATTTTGTATTTGCTTCCCCTGATTGCCCCTCAGTTGCTTTTTAGATTTTTGGGGTCAGCTTCCCACCAGTTTTTGGAGCATTAAATGAGTTCATGGATGTTGAATGTGTTTGATAGATGCCTACCTGCTGCCTCGGAGGGAAAGAGTAAATGTGGCTTTCTGCAGATGTGCTTGTCATATAGCTGCGTTATAGCATATGATTGCTTGATGTCACTTGCTATTTATCTACGCGTCGTTTTTGGGATGACGTTGATATTTATACCATCACTCAGTTATCCTCTATTTAAACCCTTCAAAAATTGCTAAACCGTAAGCGTTTATTCTTGTTTATTTATTTAGACTTTAAGTTACATGTAACTTGAATCTATTTTCTTTCATTAAAAAAAAAGGAAAAAAAATAACCTGTTATGACTCATAAAACTCAACTTTTATTTAACCCCAGCATAACTTTCTTAGTTGATATTTTTTATGTGGTCAAGTTTATTTGTTTGATATTATGACCTTACGGGTGTAAATATAGTATGAGTCTATTTAATTTAATTATCACTTTCAGTTGTGTAATTTGAGAGAGGAAAAATACAACTGGAAAAGAAAAGTGCGCACATAGAAATACTAAGTCACCTAAATTATCTTCATGCAGCAAGACGTCCATTCCCAAGTCGTACGTAATGCAACCACTGAACGCAAATTTATTCTTAAAATGCAAAATAGAATAATTGTAAGATCTTTTTTTTGGGTCAAGAATTGTAAAATCTTTTAAAATCGTAAAGTTTAAAATGGGCTTATTTTCTGAATAAATTTTTCCAGCGCTTATTTTTCGCGCACCGTTACATTATTTAATGTATATTTTTTTTGTTGTTAACAGTGTGTTGTGTGATTAATGCAATAATAATGAAATATTTTACATGATTACCGGTGTTTAAAGTTGCCATTTTTTTGTTTGACAAATGGGGCTTAAAAGCCCAATTACAGTTTCTATTATATGTTCTTTTTTCTTAAATCAATTAGGGTTAACATCGTATCTATAACAAAATGCTCATTTTAATCGACCCACACCATAAAGGGGTTTATATTGTCATCCAATCACATGCTTATATTTATATGACTTTCAAGATAGTGGATAGTTAAATCATATTTTTATTGATATAATAATATATACTTGAATATTTATATAAAATTTGTTAACATTGACTGCATATATAAATTAAATTTTATAAATTATAAATAGTATTTTGAATGAATTTGGGTCCTTTAAAGTGATATTCTTATTTTAAAGAGTAAAGTGAGAGGATTAGGACAAGGAGGACAGGACCAAGTTTTATCCCAGATGCACTCCTAGCTCAGCAACAAATGCTGTAAGCAAACATGGATCCAAGCTCATTCACTTGTTTTTCTTTTTCTTATTTTACATCAGAATTTTAAGGATAACAAAGTTTGAACCTGTCTTATCCATACTACTCAATTTTTTTTACCAACAACTCAATTTTAATGGCATGCTCAATTTTGAAGTATGTTTGAGCACAAATTAGTCCTTCCCAATTTTAGTCTCCCATCATTAAAAAAAAAATGGACAAATTGATCTCTCTAATATCCATGCAATCCCTCATCGATATAATGTGACGGCCTGGCAGCCATGATAAGGTGGAATAGCTTGGTTTTCATGAATCTTATAATACATATAAATTTGATCACTCTTATGGCATGAGCAGCAACTTATGCACATTTGAGTTCCATGTCACCTAACATGGGTGTTTCATTATGCTTGATGTTTTTTGACCAAGACTTCTTCTTATCTCTATTCCTAACCTTGATAGCAGTGCTGACGGGGCTGGTGATTGAGTAGTTATGCTTGTGCCTTTTGTATGGTGTTTGTTTTGGTTTGGATTTTTGTGAGCCATTTTTTTTTGCGTTGTTTCTTTGTTGTGCTCTTTCTTTCTTTCTTTTCTTTTCCATACTTCTTATATTGTTATTTACTTGACACCATCCTTGGTTGACTTAAGCTCTTCTAATATCGAACAAAAAAACTGAAATTAAAATATTTGTTTTGATATTGGTGGATTAAAATTGAAATTTAATTTGTATGCACTACAATGTAAAATAGTTGTGTACTGTCAAACAATAAAAATTTGATAAAATCTCAAATCATATTAAATAGTTGCGTACTATAACAACTAGTCACTATAATTTAATATTTTCTTAAATTTTTATTGATAGTATAAAATTATTTTATATTATTACTACATAGAAACTAAACTCTTAAAAAATGATAAAACTTAAATCAAGTTTTTCACATGTCATAACTTGATTGGAGGGTTGGATGTGATTAATACAAGAAACTTAGTTTTTTCCATTAAAAAATGGCCAGCATTACACTAGCTAGGCTAAACTAAATTCACATACGATATGCAGATTTCATCATTAGGATGAAGATGTCAATTTCGGAGTTCGTGAAGGTTATAACTACACCAGAGACTAAATGTGTATAGTGGTGTGGTCTCACAAAAATCCATAGGCTTCTTTGTTCTTTTGCCTGAACTATTGTTTCAGACTTTCAGCCTTGAGGAGCAGCCTTCGTTATCTTTCACTCTGATATATCAAATTTGTCCTATTCTTTCCCTCTTTTCCCATCGATATCCTTTATATCCCCTTCTGGTTTGTTGCAGGAGCCCAGTGGTCTGAACAGTTAGCCCAGCTTTATGACGTAATATCCTTTTCTCCCACTTCACTTTCAATTATCAACACCTGTCAAGAGTGCATTCTCAGATCCAAAAGACAAGATTGAGCGTACCTTTCTATAGTATTAACTAAATTTCCTTAGTTTGTGGTAACTATGTAACACATAAATAATGTTTGATAATTGAGAAATTTTTAGATGCTTTTAAGTAAGATAAAAATATAGATAAAGTGAAAAAATTCCTAGATATTCTTAGAGTAAGATAAAATATTTTCTTTGTTCAATTTATTGATTAACATATCAGATATTACACTAAAAATATAAGGAAAATATGAGACAATAATGATCCACAAAACTTATATGTTAATTAATAAATGGATTAGAATAAGTGTTTTCTCTTAATCTCAATATACCTAAGTATTTCTCGGGAAAGTGAGAGATAATAATAGCTTACAAAACTTATGTGTCAATTAATAAATAGATCAGAGTAAGTCCTTTCTTTTACTTTCGATCCATGCATCTAAGTATTTCTCTTGATAATAATATTAATTTGACAATATAAAAATTAAAACACAAGTTGAGATATTCTTTCCTCTTTTTTCTTTATACATAAATGGGCTGCGAATGGATGAAATTTTGCATCAAATGAACTCAAATAACATTTAGAATAAACCTCTAAACTGATCCTGACAATTTAACGTCTGTCAACCTAGTCCTGATAACTGGGAAGTGTCAAGTTGCTCCTACAATGTCAAAAGTCAAACACTTAGTGATCTATGCCATTAAGTTTAACAAACTTGCTTACATTGCATATATAATCAGGGTTAGTAAAGACCCCCACTTAAATTACTTCCCTACCCCATTCACCCATCACACTCCCTCTTACCCTCATCCCCAATACCCCTACGCACCCCGCCCAAGCCCTCCTCCACCATCATCATCTTCTAATAAAAATCAAACAACCGATCATCATCTTCATTCCCTACTCCATGAAAGTTCATTCCCAACTCCAGATCAAAAGTTCACTCCCCACTATGTCACTGCAAACATCCACAAAGCAATGACACAACTGAAGTAGGCAAAGATTATGGCAGCACATGGAAGGACGACATGGTGCGCGCGGGATAGTATAGGCATGCAGTAATAGAGGTGCATGCTGATCGCAGTGGCTTTGTGCGGCTGTGAGGGAAGATGATGATGGTACTGAAATGGAGAGGTCGCGGTGCGGTGGCTCACAATGGCAAAGGAAGATCCTGCGACGTAGCTCACGGTGAGGTGCAGCGAATGTGCGGTGGTTCAAGGCACGACAGAGTGAGGGCGGAGAGCAACGGGCTGTGACTCTATTCTTCTCTCTTTTTTTTTTTGTTTTTTGGTTGGATTTGATTACTTGTGATAATGGAGAAGGGATTGTAATGTATTTTGATGATTTTCTATTTAAGGGCTTGGGGTTTGACTATGGATTTTTTATTTATGGTTTGGCTATGATTCTAATTTGATGAAGATTGGGTTTTTTTTTCTCTGATTTTTTTTTTTATTTGGGGTTTGCATTTGTGATGTATTTGATTTGGTTATTTTTATGGTTGCTGGGTTTGGCTTGAGGATTTGGGATAGGGATGGTTTTTTGATAAGGGTGATGGAGTTGATGATTAGTTCTTGATGATGTTGCTCTCTGGTTGTGTGTGTAGGGGAAGGGAAGAGTTCTTTGCTAGAAGGGTGATTGTAATACCTAGTGTACACGTGTCAGTAGATAAGTTCTCTGCCTAGGGTCCCTGGGACCTACCAACGGGTTTTGAACTTCACCAAGTCTGGATCCTACACCTCCTTGGAGGGCTATATGTTAGAGTGATATTTTTGGGATCAAAAATCAGTAATTGTTCCTAGGAGAAAATAAGTTGAAGAGTGATTTTTAATGAATTTTACGAAACTCTTAAACGTTTCATTTTTAGTCCACAAGTTTAGAAAATCTCGAAAACTTTCGAATTTGAACTAAAACCCAAAATTTGGATTTTGAATGGTTGGGATTTTGATTTTTTTGATATTTTATTTAAATCCAAATAGGAGATATTTCCTTATTTATATTTATGTTTTAAAGTTAATGAAAAGTAAAATAAATGATTTGAATAAGTGAGTGTTAAGGCAACCCAAATGCCTAAATGACAGAAAGATGCTAAGATTGGGGTTACTGTCACTGCTAGCGGTCACAGAAGTGAGTTTCAGTGTTTTAGGGTTGCTGTCACCACTATAGCAGTCACAGGGCGGTTTCACATGTTTCAGTGGTCTGAAGATTGCTATAGCGATTATAAGTGCATAGTGGGGGCGGTCGCGACCTTACCGCTATAGCGATCAAGAACCGCTATAGGGTCCCCTGGAGCATGAACAGGTACCAAGAAACGACATCCACTTTTAGCCCTTCCCTTTTATAAAACCCTTTCCCCACTCCTTTTCCCCATTTGCTTCAAACTTGAAACTCTTCTCTCCTATTTTCAACATTTTTTCTCTCATTTTCTCCAATCTAACTCTTCTAAATCATCAAAGTATGTATATGTTGTTAGTTTATGTCTCCATTTTCTTTATTCCTTCATGACCTTGAGTTGGGTCTTGTTAATTCTCTCTTTGTTATCAAGTGGGAGTGCTCCCACAATGTTATTAAGGTTATATTAGAGCTATCTAGAGGTTATTAGAGATTAATCATGAGTTAACATTGCTTTATAACAGTTGTTGGTGTCATTCAAAGCTCCTAAGGTCAAGTTGGTGGTGCCCACATACGGCTTCAAACGGTAAGTAGGTTTAATCTCATGGCCTTAGTTTGGTCATTATATTATTATTTTATTGCATTACGAAGTATTTAGATATTTGAAAAGTGGATTTCTTACATGATATGACTTTATATAAAAATGTACTTTAGCTAGAAATGCTCTATTTGAACTTATACATGAAATTATAATTTTACGAAATGCATGGGACCATGATTACTATGTTGTGTGTTATGGAAAATATTTTACATGCTTGAGAAGGAATTTATTAAGAAAATAGGTATTGTAACAACTTTGCTATTTTATCAATTATGATTTAGATTCAGACCATGTTTTAAAATACCTGGTTGAGATATATTAGAAAATATTAAGTTGAGCTATATTAAATAAAGTATGGTTTAGCTTTATGAAGAAAAATACTATTATGGTTTAAAGTTTTCATGATTTAGAACTCTAGTGCTTTAAACTATAATTTCATATTTATCAAGTATATGAAAAGATATGTTAGTTTAAGTTTTGAACTTAGAACTTTAGCATATGGTACAAAGAAGTATGGAATTCAAAATGATTCATAGCAACTGCAGATACATACTCCGTGGGCTTGAAATCGAAATGCCTACAAATGGGTGATCCCTTGGACATGATTTCATAGCAACAATTATGCTAAATTCAGATTGTTAGAGTTATATGAATCCAGAACTCTAGAGTACTTATAATTTAGGGGCTCACATTCGCGAGGACGGAGTGCCCCCTTCAGTTTTAGTTTTCTTTTTATCAAACTAGTTTAGACGTAGAGACAAGAATAAGGTCATTAACGGCGTTAATAGATAGTTAACATTGGTACCAGTTCCGTTAGAGGACAATGTCACCCCCAGTTACAAAATGGGACTTGGCTAGGTACCCTCAGCTTGTCCAATAGGAACTGTTTGATTTTACAGCTTTAGTTGTTATATATGTATTTATTCGAGTTAGAAATACTATTTCCCCATGCTTGCCGCACTATCAATTAAAATGATTTCATGTTGATTATGAGTTTAGAAATGCTTGTTTATGAATCTATGGAATGAAAAATGTTTTCCTAGCTAGCTATGTATGTAAATATCAAATGATTTATACTGTTGCATGAATATTGCAATATATATATATATGTTATTTGGTTGTTCCATGTGGGTGATGGATAAGAGCTCACTCACTAAGTCCGTTGACTCACCCTCTCCCTTCTTCTCATAGTTCAGGGTCCAAAGTCGTTTGGTCACGGTTAATCAGTTGCAGTTACCTTTTGGTGAGCTTTATATTGTTGTAAGCCTTAGTTTGGGCTTTTGTTAGTTGTAGAAGTGCACCGGTAGTTTTGCAAGGATCCTAGCCACACATATATTTTGAGATACTGTAGCTATTTTCAAAGTTTATGTATTTCCCTTTGTGTTTCAGAGTTAAAGTGTGGATTTCAACTATTGGTTTTGATTAGATTATGTATTTGATCAGTCATGTAGTTATGATTCAGTTTTCAATGGTTAAGCAAACTATTAGATTTAAGATTTATATCATGTGAATGGATTAGTTTATGATTTTGAAATTTGCAGAACAAATTAGAAAGGGGTTTTCAAAGCTTTAATATTAAATATTTTCAGTTTTATGTAATTAAATATGATGTTTTAAATAGAGAAATGATTATTGATTTAGAAGAAAATCATCTTTTAAGTATTATATTATGATAAGTTATGCATTTAGATAGACACATCACCCAGAAGGCTTACGTAGATGAGATTCTTCACGGTCATGTTAAGTCGGTTGTGAGGTGTTGAATTGATATGATTTTCCCTCATTCTGAAAGTTCTTTGTATTCCTATTTGTTGAAAATTCTTCTTCTTCCTTCCATCTCCAGAACTCACTTATGATTTGTCATTACTTCCAATAGGTGTGGCCCAACTCAATGGAATAGTGCTAATAACTTTCCTCAATCAAATTTACCTTGACATCTAGAAGATAATTTTCATTATTTTTTATACTTATACACTACAAAGAAAATGTGAGTTACCAATAAATTTTTTCCCCTGGTATTATTGGAGATTTATTAGTGAAAAAAAGGAATAGCAAAAAAAAATTGGAAAACCATTCCTGGAGGATTTTTTTCACTGGTAATTTGTAAATAACAACCACAACATCCAGTGAAAAAAAACCCATTATTAGCGGATTTTAGCACATTACTAGCAGTATTCAAAAGTTTAAAAATATCGCCAAATGTTAAAGTTATCGGCAAAACAATCCCCAAGTAGTAGGCTATTTTTTCAAAAAAATTTAATGTTACTAGCAGAATTTCCACTAGTAAAAGGCTAAATTTTTTATTTTATAAAAATTTTAGTATTACCCTCAAATTTTTCGCTGACAATAGTGTAAGTGAAACGTCACGTTTTTTGGGTAAGTTGTTGAAGGATTTTTCACTGATAATTGTTAAAAATTCACCAGTAACTGTTTTAAATTGTCACGTCTGACTTGGGCATGTGAGGGCATGTGAGAAATCACATTCTCACATAAGCCTCGTGACTTTTATAATTTCTATATGCACTTAAAAAAGATCCATAAAATAGTTTTATTTATTTTTTACTACATGTCAATCACCTGCCCTTAGTATTATAATCATAAAAATGAATTCTCATAGTTATTTTAAAATATAATATTATATTATCATCAAATATGCAGAAAGTCCTTTATATACAAAGTGTCTACGAAAAGTAAAAAGACTTATCCAGTTCAAAATAACATTTTAATATACAATACTATACAAAAGGCAACATGCTCTAAAATTCCAAAATCCTGCATGCATCACACTAGAGCACATGTAGGCAAAATACCAGACACCTCACCTAATGGCTCAGCAACTAAAATATAATGCTCTGGGAGGAAGATGGTGTGAAAGTATCGCGCTATTATATCTATAAATAAAGAAGAACAAATGAGGGATGAGTTTTGCTACCAAAACTCACAGAACCCCTCCATGGGACATCATATGCAGAAGATTTCAATAATATGAATAATGCTTAACTAGTTCGTATGTTCCTAGGTATACATGTATATACAAGAATACCAAAACACATTGTTTTATAAAACCAACAGTACATCAATAGAAAAATAGTAATCTCTACTGATTATGCACAATATATGTATAATACAACAAAATCTCTGGCCATGTTTGGACGTTACGTATTGTCGTCCTTAGTGTGACAATAATGGGTACCTAACTGAGTCATTCTCTGAATACTCTGGCCCTAGGTTACTTAGTACCAAGATTAGCGGATTGACTATCGCTAACACGCAAGCTGTTCTCTCAGCTACTATTCGGTTTAATCAAAGAGTATAGTATCATCTTTAAACTCTAAAAACAAAGGCATCTATCCTAGGGTTTAAACTCAGTCAAGTAGAATTCATAACTCTAGAGATCATACAATCATAAACAACTCATGTTCTCATAATTCAGCTTTATCAAAAACATTTTTTATCAACAATAGTCCCATGAGTTTATCAAAATATATGTATACTCTTAGATCAACAGTTCAAACCATAGTAACCAATAGCAATCTCAGATCTTTATGCAAAAGTTTCTAAAATCATAGTATAAGTTATAATTTCATGGAAATAGTTATAATATTCAACATATAAGTCATAGATATGAACCCATTCACCTGGAGTGGTAGAAGACATAGGAATAGCACCACCAGAGTTTTAGGAAGCAAGATTGGCACCGTATTTATCATTGAAGCAATAGAATTCTAGATTAACCTCCAAATACTCAAATCTAACTTTAATCCTACTAAAAGAACACTATGACATCACTATGATGAACACCCTCTTAAACCCTCAAGAATAAGAAGAAATTGAAGGGGGAAAAAGGGGTAAAATTAGAAGAATAACATACCTTAAAGCCTTAGGAGTTAAAGATTGAAGTTAGAATTGAAAGAAATGGAAGAAAGTGGAGTTTTGATGATGAAAATGTGTTGGGAGCGAGGTTTCTTGCGTCTGGGGCGAAGGGGTGAGTTTTCTTGGTGTATGAATGTTCTGAACCAGAAATGGGGGCTTTTACAAAACTATTGACCGTTGCAACGCTTACTAGAAAGCATAAAATTGTCCCTCGCACCGCCTTCCTGTTTCTCGACCACTGTCGCTCTCGAGAATGGTCTTTCACTTATTTACATTAAGTTAAATCATTTATTTACTTCCTATTAACTTTAAAACATAAATGTAAATAAGGAAATATCCTCCATTTGGATTCAAATAAAATATCATAAAAATCAAAATCCCAACAAATCAAAATCTAATTTTTGGGTTTTAATTCAAATTCAGGAATTTCAAATATTTTATAAACTTTTGGGCTAAGAGAAAGGTTTAAAGGTTTCATAAAATTCATTAAAAATCATTTTTTAACTTATTTTCTCTAGGGAACAATTACAGGGAAATTTAATCTCAAGAAAATGGTTCTATTATATAGCCCTCCAAAGGCGTGTAGGGTCCAGACTTAGTGAAATTCAGGACCTGGAATAATAGATGAGGTAATTGGCACCTTTTCTAGTTCAAAAAATTTTCTAGCCCCTTTTATTTAAACTAGGGTATTACATAAATATCCCATAAAAGCTATCCTCTTCCCATTTTTACCATTGTTGTATCTATCTTCTCTCAACCTCTTTCTCTGTCATCTCGATTTTCGACCATTTCTCCTCCATCGCACCGCCATTTTTAGTGAAGAGACCACAATTGTCTTTGTCTTGAAGTCTTCTACATTTTAATCAATTTTATTTTATTTTTACCCTTTTCTTCTTCTTTTTTTTTTTGTAGATTCTTTGCTTGCCACTACTATCATTGCTTGCCGCTCCTCTATAGGTGAGTTTTTTTTTTCAAAGTACTAATTATGTTTTTAGATGTTAAAAAAATTATTAAAATTATTGATTTTGTGCATTTTTATTTTAATTATTTTTGTAAATTTATTTTTCTTATTTTGCCTCTACCACCCACCACTGTTACCATCGTATTGCTTCACCATCAAAGTCGTACATTAAATTCAATTTTCTTTAAAAAAAGTGTTCCAAGAAAATCTAATTTTTTATTGTTATTTCTTTTAAAAAAAGCATTATATAGGGAAAAATCCATAGATAACACCCAAAAAATTGGCCAATAATGTCCCCACTAACGAATTTTTCAGCCAATTACATGGATTTTTTATGTAAAATCCATTGATAATTTCCTCAAAAACACTTATCGTCAATTTTTTTCCGGGTAATAGTTTTCGATGACATTTTTGTGCATCAAACTTTGCCGAAAATTCCACTGGTAATAAAACTTTCTGCTTGAAACAAGAAATTTTTTTTGGTAAAATCCACTAGTAATATGCATTTTTCTGGTAGTGTTATTCAATTTCCCATTAATACTCGTATAGACATTATAGTTACTTTAGTTTTTTTTTTCATTTGCATTCCATCAACCTATTATTGTCCTTTGAGAACTTAGTATGTATGTATGTATATATGTATGGATAAAAGAGGTTAAAGCCCAAAAAAGAAAACTACATCTGCATGTCTTGGAAACTCGCTACATAACCAGAATGAAAACATAACAATGTAAAGGGCGGAATATTGTAATAGAAAATGGCAGCATGATCATTAGCATGCCCTCTTTTAGCAAGATCGTTTGCATACTAATTTGCTTGTCCGAAAGATACAATAATGTTTGAAAATTTGTTACATAACTCAAAGGACAAAGTCATTCCATGTGTTAATTATTTATCTTTTTTCCTTTAAAGCTTCGGTTTAGAAGCATAGCAATAATGGGCTTTTGACAATTTTTATTCCATAACTATTATTAAAAAAGTTTTCTATATCAATTTAGTTCCTTTAAATAAAATCAAGAGTAGAGACATCTTGGCTTCCTTTTATTTTAAATCATTCTGAATAAAGGGAAATGTAACTAACACGATACCAATTTTAATTTTGGTAACCAACATAAACTTAGAATAAACTATTACTTTATACTACGTAAGCACGCAAGAACATGATAGAAGTATAGAATGGTCCAAAAGTAAAAATAAGTTTAAACTATATTCTAATCATTGATCCAAAATGCGCTTTTGGAATTTTGATAATCACCATTTATTGTTGTACTGTATGGAATCTATGGAAGGTTATGTTGAAAATTATGCTTGTTACTCTTTGTGTGAATTGCATAAAATATGCACTTTATGTAATGCTCTTGCTATAATCTTAAAAGAATCATTGGAAAGCCTTCTAATGAATTCAAATAGCAAATTTTTTGGCCTTTTTTTGAACAGACTTTAAGAGGGAAATGAGGTAATTCCAGGGAGCTTGGCTTATTAGGTGATGATTAGATCTTTGAATTCAAAAATAAATATAATATAAATGTTAGCTGCACCTAAATTGTTAATTGGATACAAATATAATTAAATCATGTCAGTATTCGTAAAAAATATGAGGATGAAGCTTAAGTCATTTGATTTTGTATCACATGTAAATAGCGCTGAGTTCCCAGCTAGTACAAATACAATGATACAAACCTCAGCATTTCATTTTTCTTTGCGCGTGTCAGAAGGTCGATACATATGCAAGGTGCACAATCTAAGGGCGAGCACAATGTCCCTCAACACTGCCAAGTGCCAACTGTTAGCACGGAAATGGTTCTTTGAACTGGAAGTTGGGCAGGCAATTGCGCATTGGAAAGGAAAGTGAATCATGCTTTGGCCAAGTGTTGCTCTTTCACCTTTGAAGACGTGGTCCGTTTTTTTTTGTTCCTCTCTGCTATGCTTTCCTTCCAACTACGTAGGACTTGACTAGGGCGTCCTATGTTCTGTACATCCACGAAATTTGTGCCACTCAGGTAAGCATCCAACAGTTGGTGTCCAATCCAACTTTTGATACCGGTGGACAATCCTGCATTTGCCTTTGCTAGATGACAAAGGATCCAATAAATATGTGATGACAAAACACCCCATAAATAAAATAAGACTCGGACTTTTTTGATTGATGTTCTCTTGCTGAGCACCTATAAACTAGATAAAATAATGCTAGCTAAGGTTCATGGGTCTGGATCAATTAAAGCACCCCTGAAAGCTTTCGTTAACAAGCAGCATTGGAAATTGAATGTGCTATCTTTGGTTCTACCGAATCATACTCTATCCTTTAGGTCGCTCTGATCTCTAATTCACAACTATTACTCACCCACCTTTTAATAAATTTGGTAATCCCAAACGTTAGTAGAAAGGGTAATAAAAATGTTGCACGATTTGGTTCGCTGTTGCATGACTATTAAAGAAGCAAAATGTAGGGAGGAATATTTAAAAGGAATTGGTGTCTCCTCTTCATATGGAAAAGGTTGGTGAAAATGATACAAGTGGGAGAATATAAGAAAGCAAAAGTAGAAGGGTTGTGTCGGGAGGGGGTAGGTTCCTCCTCGGCTCCTCCGCCTATATGGTGATTATAGAAAGGAGATACTATTATGGCAAGATGAGGTGGGAACAGTGACTGGATAAAAGTCAGTGGGACCTCTCTTGCAAAGGATAGGGTCAAGGGTACCCTAAAGGTACCCTAAACTGTACATATTTTGAGGCGTGGGGTTGTTCCCCAACACAGCGTGATGCCAAAGAGGCTTTGGGACAGAGTAATATAGAGTGGACAGCTGTCTAGTTCCAAGTAAAGAAGCCGGGCCTACGGCGTAGAAGACCATCAGCGTAAAAGTCATGGCACTTCTACATAGTATTTGGCGACTCATAGTCCGTTATATTTATCATTGGTTAATGGATTGTATTTGAATACCATTCATAATTTATCTAATAATGAATGAACTAGGGGTCAGTCCAATATCTTACGAGTATTAAGAACAGATAAGATTTTTTTTTAATAGTAATCTTTGGATACCCTTTTGGAAAGGAAAGTGTTATCTTGAAATTATACTAAATAAATATCAAATAAATATATTGTATAATAATATGTGTAATATTAATTTTGTTTTTATATATCTTTTATATTAAATAGGGTCTTGAAAATTAAACTATAACATTATATTTAAAAGTTTTAAATATTAATTAAATAGGTCTCTAAAACTTAAAATTTTATTTCATTTTAGTAAATGAAATATTCACATGACATCAAATAGGTTATATGAAAATCATATTTTTATCGAAAATAGAGGGATCTATTTGATGTGACATGCATCTTTTAGGTATTGAAGTAATACCACATTTTATCTTGTGGGGATTTATTTGACATTAAACTTTTAGAGACTAATGCAATGAAACATTTTAATTTTCAATAACTTATTTTACATAAAAAAAATATTTTAGAAACTAAATTTATGTCATATACATCTTTCATGAATAAAAGTGTATGTTTATTAATTATATATTGAAATAAAAAATCAGTTATATATATTTATATGAGAAAAAATATACTTATTATTACTATATGATGTTTAAATATAATAACATTATTTTATACTCAAATTATATTTACCTCCCCAAGATTCACCAATATTATATTTGAACCTATTGATTCTTTTTTAAATTGGCAATCTATTATGTGTTGTCAATACATTACATGTACGCCCTTTGCACCCAAATTTTAAGTGATTATATATATATAAAAAAAACACAAAAGTATTGTTTTGCCCTCAATAATTTGTTCAATTTTTTAATGAATGTCATCAATGATGGACCTAAAAAATTTTTGGAAGGGAAGGGAAAGGAAGGGAAGTGAAGGGGGGAGGAATATAATCCATAACTATAATAAAAAATAAAATATGTTATATCTTGTTATTTTATTTTATTTATAATTAATGTAGAGTCAAATTTTATTAAATAATGAAAGTAAAATTATATATACATGTATAATTATTTAAAAAAAATCAAAATCTTGTGGGGGCATGAGCCCCTTCCCCTACAATGTGAACTTGCCCCGGAATGTCACTAACACCATACTCTCACATGCAATGTTATCCACATCTCTTCTACGCACTCGTTCACATTGTAACTATAATAAACCATGCACTACATCAAATCAGATTCAAAATAACTACACAAAACTAAGGGTCAATTTTTGTTATGAATGAGATTTTAAATTGTTAATTATTTAAATATGGGATTTTAAGATTATTTATGAAAATATGGTGTTTTAAAGTAAATTATATACAATGTGAATGAATGCTTAAGAGGGATGTGGCTAAATAAAATTTAAAAATGGATATTAAATTTCACCAAAATGGTTGTTAACGGATAGCCTATATTGATGGCGAGTTCCCTTAAAATCTCATATTTTCACAATAATCCCAAAATTCTTTATTCACATCATTGTTTGATAAAAATACCATATACAAGACAATTTTTTCCAACACTAATGCATAAACTCAAATAAAGATACAAAATCCAATCCCAAACCCAACAAAAAAAAAAAGGACAACAACCCTAGAACATTAAGATGCATAACCAAACCAAAATAGGAAGAAATATAATATACACTCTTGACCCTAATTAACCACCGTCTCTTCATCTTTGCCAACCGCGATTCTGTCTTGCCCCTCCTTGTCACTGATCGGACCATCACTGCCCTTCTCGTCATGACCATAGCTCCTTATTCCACCATCTGCAACATAAAACCGCCACCATCCTTGCTCTTGCAGCCACTCATCAGCAGTGGCCAACCCCCTTCGTTGACATCACGACATCCAACATCGCCTAGCCTTGGTCGTGCAACCTCTTACGTACCATCGCAACCTCAGGTGCGACCATTACTCCGCCAAGCCACTATTAAACTTGTTTTTTATTTCAACTTTAATGTGGAGATGTAAGAATATGATGTGAAAGTTGTTTGATGTTGGGGTGAGGCTAGGGTTTTTGTTGTTATTAAAGTTAAATTAGGAATTTCATAAAATATATCTATAGAGATTGGAGTAGAGGAATTAAGTGTCATGTTACAAAATGAAAGAGTGCAAGTGTAAAATATTAATGAATTTTTAAAAATATAAATATAATTTATCATGAAAAAAGCCTGCATCCTCTGTTGTACTACCATTAAGATGATTGCAGGAAATGTGAAAAATAGTAGAGTTCATATAAATTAAGTGTGCGTTTGGATGAAGTATTTTTAAAATACAAGTGAATTTAAAATATTTCAATTAAATTCCTTTCAACTTTTAAATTTTTAGTTTGGATAAATAATTACATTTGATTTATCTATAAAATGCTTTGTTTGGATGAGGTAATTACATTATCTTGATTTCAACATATTTTATTTGAAAAACATAATATATTTTTTTTCAAAATAATTTTTTTTATTAATAATCAAAATTCAACCAATCTAAAATTAATTATAATGAATTCATATTTAATAAATTATCTTAAATTTCATTCATGAAATATTTTAAATTTAAATTATAAAATTTAATTGTTATATAAATAAAATAAAATGATACATAAATATAAAATCATGTAATATAAATTGAATATTAAAAAATTTAAAATGAAATAAAATGAATGAAAAATAATATTAAACAAAAATCTCATAAATATAAAGAAATTATAATAGAATATAATAAAAGTGAGACATACTCAAATTGAAAAAGTGTATACTTATGCGTGCAAGGATTTCTAAAATTTTCTTTCTATAGGTGGAAATTATAATCCGCTAATTTAGATAGATAAAATCTCTTTTTAAAATTCATTAAATTCTATAATTTTTTCTAAGTAAATATTCAAATAAGATATTTTATTAGGGTGAACTTTAAATCCTTCTAAAAATTAGATTCTCTCCTGTAATTCCTCCCTCCAAATGCACACTAAACTTTTTCCTCCCGGCTCGAAGACAGAATCTCGTACATTTATTATTGCTTTTGCAAATATGGGATTTGTTCTTGTTTCAAAAATCATAACGCGTTTGACTGTGTCCTCCGTAATAGGAGTCATATACAATGCTCAACAACGATGGCAACGTAATGTTGATCTGCACCCTCCATTTTGTTCACTGTTAATTGTTAATTGCATACTTTATAGATATGTTGAAAATTTTGACAAATTTAATGTACGCATACATACGCTCATCAATCACCATTTAATATTTGAATGTGATACACTGAAATATATATTTAAGAGTTCACTTAAATATATTTTTAGTTTTTGAAAAATAATTTTTTAGTTTTAATCTCTGAAAAAAAAATGGATCACTTTCTTTCTAAATATTTTTTAAAATTTTCTGATTTTGCTAAAAGAGATTCAAGTTATTCAACCAAAAAGAAAGCTCTATAAAAATATATCTTAACCCTGGATATGTAACCAAAAGGAAAGCTACAAAAAAAAAAAAACATTGTTATACATCTAAATTTTAAGACAACTTAATTTAAATTTATAAATTCACAAAAATTATTTAAATTCATCACTACTATAAGCTCAATCTTCGTGAATTTTTAATAAAAATGTATGAATCTTGATTATGGAAAAGAAAAGAAAAATGTAAGATGCCGACGGAAACAAGGAAAAAGAAGAAAAACTGTGGCCGAACTTATTACCGTGACGTGGCATCGCCCAAAAAATTCAAACTATAGGTTATTACATTTTTCTTCTTTTTTATTTTCCCTTTTGAAGTGTACGTTATTACTTATTACGTAGATATATTGTATATGTGAAGAGAAAATGAATGATAAAATGTAAAGAACAGTATGACATAATTTTAAAGATGGTATTGTAAAAGAAATTAATTTCTATATACTGAAAACATTCAATTAAATAATTTTATTAATATTTTTTAAATAATAAATATAAGACTCAATTATTTTTATTTATGTGCTAATATATAATTAATTAATTATATAAAATTAAAATTAAATACTGTCAATACATAAATATTGACGTAACATTGATCCTCGTCATGCTTATTCTCTCCATGTTCTTTGTGTTGTTTCCAACAAGCTTTCCAGATCGATGATTTTGCCTAAAACTTGCCTTTAGGAGAAAGTTTCAACTTTCAACTCTTGGAAATGAAAAAAAAAAAAAAAAAAGTACTCATCGTATTTTGAAGTAAAAGGATGAAAAAATTAGTAGCATTATTGTTTTAAAGCTAAAGTTTAGGATTTTAAGAATTTGATCGTTTTAATTTTTGGTTCAATATATATATATATATATATATATATATATATATATATATATATTTTTACAATAAATTATCCCTCTTATTTGAATCACTTCTTATAAAGTGATGATAGATCCAGAAAATTTTGATAATTGAAACAAGAATCATATATAAGTCTAAGAATAAGCAGATTATACTATATTTTATTATTTTATCTTATTAAAGTTAATGTAGGATTAAACCCAATAAAATTATTAGGTCAAAAATCTATACATTTACATAATTATTAAACAAAGCTCTAAATTGTTGTGGGGGCATAGTATCTCATATCTATATATTTGAAATATTTTTGAAAGAGGTTGAAATGTTGAGACACAGTAACTCATATGTCATCCAAATAAGTAATATATTGTTTTAATAAAACTAAAATATAGGGAGAAAAACATTTTTTTACTCTATTTATTTTAAAATAAATATCCTTTTCACTTTTTAGTACATTCATAAATCAAAATATCTAGATAAAAATAATAAGACAATATAATTTATTCAAACACTTTAATAAAATTTTAACAATAATTTATTCTAAGCAATACTAAGCTAATTATTTATTATTTTATTTTCACAGTTTTAATCATTTTCTTACAATTACTCTTATTTTGCTTTTCATAATTCATATTGTGATTAATTTTGCCATCTTAATATAAGATAATAGGTGATGCCTTAGTGCACCATACACCTCAAAACTAATGCATGGGATGTGACTGTGTATTGATACACAATTTATTTATAATATATAGTTGTAATTTCAAAATTTTATTTATGTGATCTGAAATTAAACAAAAAATTTATTCGTATAATCTTAAAATCAAACAGAACTTTGTAGGAATATTTTAAAATTAATATATAAATTATAGTCAATTTTAAAATGCATATAATGCATTGTAATAGTTTTAAATTTTATCTATATGATTTTAAAATTAGATAGATTCTATCTGTATGATCCTGAAATTAAATACAAAAATTTTCAGCATCCCAATATTACACAAATATTTGTCATTTTTAAAATACAGTTAATTATAATTCAACAATCAAACCAAAATTAAAGAATTTTTATAGTGTACCACAATTAATTAGTGAATTAATAAACCCTTTAATCTTATTCATCAAATAGCAAAGTATATGGTATGCTAAGCAAGGTGTGCCATAGCATTCACCCAACATAATATTATTTCAGAATATATGTACTAAATATTTGCGATTTGTTATATTTTGGAATTTTTGATAGTATTTAACAATTTCCCGTTATTGCAATATGAAACGTGACACAGGCTTCTGACCAGGTAAAAAAAAAAAAGACGTGACACAGGCTTACAGTACTCCCATAGTTCTTGAGTTATGATGTAACGTTTGAATTCAAACTTTTAATAAAGTATATAGAAAAATTTACTAGTAACTATTTATTTAAAAAATTCTTAATAATAATAAATTTCTCTAAAATTCACAATTTTTTGTTGGGTTTTTTCTGTCATAATAATAATTTTCTCACCTTAAAATTCAGTTTTTTTATTTTAGCCGTTAAAATTCCCAGTTTGGTTTGAGGAAGCACAATATAACAGAAGCAACAAGTCCCCATCTTACGTGGTTAGAATGGAAATTCGGTAACGCAACACCTTTGGGTTTGGGATCTTGGTCTGACGCGATTGTCACGTGTCGAGACTTCGACATGACTACTCACACAAAAGTGCTGCAAAAATATCAAGCAACAATTGATACTACTAGTAAAGGTACTACTGCTGCTATCTCTACAAACTACAATTTTCTTTTATTTTCTTTTCACTCCCAATTTTAGTCCTTCAATTCGCTTCATTCACTCACTTACTCAGTCTCGACATGTTAAATAAGCTCCGCAAATCAATCTCTCCGTAACATTGCTCTAGCTGTTGTGTTATATATCTCGCAAGTCACAACCACCACCATCACCGTATCCACCAAATCCAAATGTTGTCATCATCAACCCCTACCCCTACTGCTGCAACTACTAGTACTGCTGGGGACCAAAACAGTAGCAATAACACCCTCAAACTCCACAACAGACTCTCTTCTTCTTCTTTTTCTACTTTCTTAAAACCAGCACCAGCATCCCCACCAACAACAGCAGCATCGAATTCAGGCTCCTCGGCTGCCTGGACCAAGACCATGGAAGAGGTGTGGAAGGACATTAACCTGGCTTCCTTGAACGACCAAAACACCCGACCCATCACCACCAACACCGCCTTCGGATCAGGGATCATGTTCCAGGACTTCCTTGCTCGACCCTTCACCATCAATGAGCCGCCAAACAGTAACAACAACACCACTTCTTCTTCTTCTTATTCTTCTTCTTCTGCCTCTCCCACCCCACAGCGTCTCACTGCCCTCAGCCTCGGTTCTCGCCCTGACTTCCACTTCGATCACCACCACCACCACCACCACCCTTCTCTTAGGCCCAACGGCGTGCACGTGCAGCAGAACCACAACCACAACCACAACCACCCTGCTAATTCCTCCAAGGCTTGTTTCAGCGCCAATCCTTCATCCCCATTCGACACCCTCCCATGCTCTTCCTCTCTCCCCTGCTTTGGGAGCAAGAGGTTTGCAGAACCAGCTGATGCCACCCCGCGGGACAGGCGGAACAAGCGCATGATCAAGAATCGTGAATCTGCCGCGCGATCAAGAGCAAGAAAACAGGAAAAGCTTGTATTTGATTCTTAATTTTTATTGTTTTCTCTTTTTCCAAATGCTTAGCTATTTCTTGTGAGAGGCTCTGGTTTTGGTTTGGGCTTGTGGGGGATATTCAAATGCAGGATTTGTTGTACGTTTAGGTCAGTCTACGTAGTGCTGAAGTAGTACTATAATGATGATAATGGAAGTATTTGTTGCTTAAGGAATCTTGCTGTTTGTTTCTGCAGGCTTACACAAATGAGCTCCAGCTTAAAGTGGACCACTTGCTGGAGGAGAATGCAAGACTCAAGAGACAGCAACAACAGGTAGAAATTAGAATAGAAAATTAATTATCCGTTTATGATTATTTGTCCTTTTACACACATTTGATTTGAATAGTGTTTTTCACATGGAAGTAGTGGAAGGTGATTAGCTATGTCTTAGATTTTTTTTTTCCTTGTTTTGACTGAATCTGAATGGTAGCATTATATTGTGTTGCAAAAATGGTGTGTCATTATTATGTGGTTGCAGTTATGTGAGGCAGCGGCCAGTCAGCAAAAGAAGAGGAGCAGCCTATATCGAACATCTACTGCACCATTTTGAGGGGTGTATATTATTATTGGTGTCATTATATTGGTCTGTCTTACTTTCCCAGTTCAGTTCACTAAAAAGCCCCCCAGACTCTTACCCTTTTGAGTGTATGGTGATGCAATGGGTTTTTTTTTTTGTTTTTTTTCTCGTTTCATTTCTGGATCTGGTGATTGTAACTCTCCCACGTTTAAATCTTTTTTTGATGTTGATTTGGGGAATATATATATAAGGGAAAATGTATGAGAAGAAGGTGCTTTTGCCATTCCTTGTAGGGACCTCTACGAGGAACTTAATATGATGGGTCTTTTTATGCCATTGTTCCTTTATTTTGGCGTTTTGCAATTTTGTTCTTTTTAACACAAAAATATTTCTTCATGCGGAAAGAGAGTGGTGGGAGAGAGGTGAGTGAGAGAGTGGTCTTGCCATAAAAGCACTGCCTAGATAAGGTGGAGGTATTCTTGTGGATAGGAGGGCCTTGTTCTTTTCCCAACCATATGGTAGCAATGAATAACGAACAGGATTGTTACTTCCACGGTAGCTTTAACAATGCGACATTATTGTCAAGAAAGTATCTGTCCAAAAATTTAAATTGTTAGATCATGATACACTAATAATTTTATATTTAATATATTTCTTCACGAAAATATCTGCTTTGGACTAAAAGCATGAATAATGTAATAGGTTTATCATATTTTATGTTAAAATTTAATTATTTTTTTATTTAAAAGTGAAGTAATAAGGATCAAATTTTAGACCTTTTAATTATAGAGATTTTGATATTGTATCATAAAATTATATATTCTAAAAATTTAAATTATTGGATTATGACCTATTAATAATTTTATATTTAATAATTATCACAGCTACTCTATAAAGGATTACTTCCTTACCCCCCCGGGGAAACTTAGTACCCATCTTTGGATTTTTCAAATGGGCATTAATGTCTATAAATATCTTATACATTTTCATTGTCAACTTTTCAACTGAACAAGTGGTCATTCTTCATCAAGTAGTACTATTTTTACAAACAAGCCTTCCCCCATCTCTGTCACCTGTCTCTCTATTATTCATGAGTGTGTAGTGCCCTTGACAGAAAAGTCCTTGGCTTTACCAGCATTCATAATGATGTGATTTTTTCATTATCGTCACTGCGTCAATGTGATATTTGACTTTGGTTTTATTTGATTTATGTGGAAATTTTATATTGTGAATAATCTTAATCTCACTTTATGGCCAACGTACACCCCCACTTCTTTTTATTTTTAATAAAAAATTAAGGATATATTTAGTTTGAGTTTTTTATTTTTATTTTTTATTTTTTAGAATTTGTGAAGAAAAAATTAAAAATTTTAAAAATTAGAATATGTAGCTTTTAAAATTTTCAGTTTTCTTTCATAAATTTTGAAAACTGAAAAATTGAAAATAAAACTGAAAATTCAAAATAAACAGATCCTCACGCCACTTCTATGGGGTGAAATCAAAGACTAAACTTGAGTCTTGGTTTAAATAATAAAAAATATTATTTATCCTCATAGGACATGAGATATTGTGTCAACTCACACCTTATTCATTATTGGATGAAATGTAGATCCTATTTGAATGAGGTTCATCTCATTTAATGGTGGATGAGGTGTGAGTTAGTATAGTGTTCACATCTTATGGGTACAAATAATACAATTCTTAAGTAATACTAGCATATTTGAATCTGTTTTAATTTGCAGACTAGGTTTTTTTTTACCAAAACAATGCATGTGTTTGCAGTTTCTTAAAGAGTTTAAAGTATGGAAGTTTTTTATATTATCTTCTGATCGGGTCTTTTTACAATAGTAAGATAAAGAGTTAACTTTGTTTTTGTTTGTGATAATATGTAATCAAATAATTGCGGAAAAAATTTTATAGGGGTAATTAGGCACCTCCCTTGAGGTTTTTTGATATTACACTTACTCCCCTAGTTTTTAATATCTACATTTACCTCCCTTATTTCTAAATAACTTTTTAAAATTCCAAGATTACCCTTTATTAAAAAAAATGCCCAAACATTCTTCATCCCCTCTATCTCCTCCATAAGCACAGCACTGCCATCTCCTCCACATCCTTCTGCCACTCCATCACTACCATACACCACCATCATTCACCACCACAACCATTGCAACCTCCATTATTCACAACCCAACCAAAATCAAGCTTGAAACAAAATAAAACCAACAGTAGAACCAAACCAAAACAAACCTAAGATCAGAAAAAGAAAAAAGAAGTGAGTGAAGCCAAACCAAAACAACCCAACAGTAAAGCAACAACCCAACAGTAGAGCCAAATCAAAACAAACCCAAGACCAAAACAAACCCATAACCGCCATCAACTAGATCTGAAGCCACGCCGCGACCTCGGCCTCCACCGCACCTCGCTCCTCTCCGTCGTCGCGAAGCTCGCTGCTCCGCCCTGTGCACCGCGCGAAGCCACCAGATCCCTGCCCTCGTCGTCGCGACCTCCTGTCACCAGCCAACCATCATCCGTCGCGAGCTACCAACCCCGCCTCCCTTCCGCGACAACACCATCCCGCGAAGTCCTCACGAAGCTAGCAGAGCTCGCCGCGAAGCAACCCTCAGCGCCTCTCTCCTCCTCCGGAGAACCCGCCGTGAAGCCACCTATCCGGTCCACGCCTCTCACACTGAGTGACGGTGAAGGGAGCATGGGGAGGGGAGGGGAGAGAGGATTAGGGATGTGGGGAGTAAAGATTTTGGAGGAAGAAATGTTAATTATAAGGGTAAAATAGATATTTTATAATATTTAAGGGAGGTGTGTGTTATATTAAAAACTAGAGGGGGATAAGTGTAATATCAAAGAACCTAAGGAGATGCCCGTAATTACCCCAATTTTGTATTATTTATATATCAAAAATAATTTTTTTAGTAAATTGATATTGAAAATTATTTTTACTGAACAAATTTTATTGGTGATTAACGAGAGTTGACTTACTGTTTATATAAATATAATTTTCTAAACTAATATATCCATATTATAATGTTACTAATTGTTTTAGGTAAAGTGTCAGTTGAGATGACAAAAATAAGGGTGAAACCGAATAAAAAGGTAACTTGTATTTTGATTTTTCGAAATGATAAATAATTTTAAAATATATATTTTTGTGAAGTGATTATTTAGTGTATATTTTGAGTTTTACTGTTCCCTGAAAAGGGAGGAAAAATGAACTATTTATAGAATACAACTTTGAAAGTTTATTCTAAGCTCCTTTTCTTTTCCTCTATTCTTCACCAAAATTAAATTCACAGACACACCTTTAAGATTAAGAATGAAGTACTTCTACCAATTAAATGATTCAATTCTCCTTTAACCAATGGGAATGGTTAACTTTTAAAATCAACCGGACAATAATTCAATTAAGCTCATTGATGAGAAGGCAAACTTAGACAAGGTAACAAACTCTCCGATGTAAGGTTACTTCCATGATTTATGACTGACAATGCAAAGCTGCATGAATTTTCCAGGGATTCGAATTTTTTGTCCTAATTTCTTGTCTCCTTTAGAAAAATTATTTATTTTTAAAATTACAAATAGTTATAAAATAAAATTGGTATAAGCCATTATCGTAAATAATATCATTTATATGTATCAAATTTTAATTGAGAAATGAGGACAATACAAATAATATCCTATGAGTCCAAATAACATTTTTCTTCACAAAATGAATGTTGCGATTGTGTTTCGGACTGGGAGCGGGAGGGGGCGGGTGACAAATTACGTGTTTCGGTGACTAATTTGCCAAAAGAAGGGTGACAAATTACGTGAATCAAAATGCTCTAAAATCCTAACAAAGAAAAAAACTCTGCCATTAGTATTATTTACCAAAATCTACAATAAAACTTTGTGGTCTGTTTCTAAATTCTAATTCATTCAGAATACATTGAATTATCGGCCACTGAGCGTTGAAGAGTGGACGAACATGTTTGGCTACATCACCTACATGTATAAATGTCATAATAGGAAACTTGCTTACTTACGGCAGGGATCGTGTCCATTATCAATAATGTCTCAGCCAATAGCTTTTTTTTATTTATATTTTTTGGTTAGAGCTAATAGCTTTTTTAAAGTCAATATGAGGACTAATTTGGTATGTAATTTCATAAGTCTAAGTCCTGATAAAGCTAGAAGATGTTGACTTGATAGAATGATCGGTCCTAAAACTAGTTAAACCTTTCATCACCAAAAAATAAAAAAAGTCAATGTGGTGCCACAATTGGGGAATATTGATACTGAACACATGAGTATCAGCTTTTTACCACACCATTAAACCAGCCCCACCAGGTTCCTTCCGAAAACTTTTCACTGGACCGCAGGATGTGGTTCTCTACTTGAACTAATATTAACTCCCCAAATGGTCTCTTACAAGTATGTTGATATTTTTCAGGGCAAAACTATTTTATATGAAGATACTGGGTGGTATGCCTGACTGACAACGTATTGTTAATAAAAGTCAAACTGCTGTACATAAAATTCATTTACAGACGGCATAAATTGCCAATGGATGCTCCATTGATTTAATAATGGTGAGAACTAGTCGTTTTGAGTTATTTTAGTTAGATGATACTCCAACTAGAACATGGCGTTGGATTATAGATGATGAGTGTGTCCTCGGTCTAGAATATTAGCAGCTTTTCTTCGCCCCCGCCCGCTACCTTTATATTTTTGGATTACCTTTCACTATATTTGCACATGCCGTTTCCCAACTTTTTTGGATACCCATTCAAAGTTACTGAAAGTAAATTAGGTTGCGTTTGGTTTGATAAAACGTTTTTTCAGCTTTTATTTCCAAATTTTAGTTGGTGTTTTGTTTTTTAGGGTTTTATTAAAGAAACAAAGAAAATTTCTTGTTTTCAATTTTCAGTTTATATTTTTTATTTTTACTATTTCATTCATAAAATTTTGAAGACAAAAAAATTGGTTGAAAATATAAAACAGTTTGAAGCCAAATATGCCTTAATACCTTCAAAATTTGTTCTATCACTTTTAATTTAAACGACATATAATTTAGGGCTTTTCGAAAAACTATGTAATATTGAGTCCCATTATTTTGATACAATTTGATGACATTAAATATAATACTTTCTCACATAAATATACAATATATATATATAACCTAAATACACCTATACTTTAATATTCATGTACAATGGTATTTCTACACAATGTCTCGTACTAAATCTATACATGACAAGGTAACCACCCTATGTTATTATTGCCGAGTTCTCCTAAATCCTAATATGCTACTCAACTTTTGGGTGAGTTTGACTGTTTGAGCCATATTGCACGGCACAATAGACACAAGACACGAATACCGTACAATAGGCAAATATAACAATTTTAATCAAAATTATTCTGTTCTCTGGGTGATTTGGTAAAATGATTGAATATGACACAATTGATATAATACATAAACTAATATAGGATGCGAATTTTAAATTAAAATATGAAGATCAGTGGCTTACAGTTATAGGCCTTCAATAGATATTGTAAACATGATAAAATATTACAATATCTCTAAGTTGCTACTAGATGTTTCATTAAAAATATAAAAAAATAAAATAATTTTTAGTTAAAATTATTTAAAGATATCCAACCTGATCCTCCTAAAATATCAACCAAAACCTGCGGTACACTTAGCTTGTATGCATGTTAGAACTTCCGCATGTAAGTACGCAAAACGATATATATATATATTGATATGCGAGCAACCCTTCAAATAGAGATAAGAAGGAATCATGGACATATGTAACTGTACATCATTTTTATATTCTTTGTATGTGATTTCTGCTAATAAAGAGGTGTGCACGAAAAAGTGAGTGAATGAAAAATAATTTAAGCGTTATCATGATCAAGTGAAGCATCAATTCCGTTGTCGTCCAGCGGTTAGGATATCTGGCTTTCACCCAGGAGACCCGGGTTCGATTCCCGGCAACGGAACATTATTTTGCCATTGCACTCTATGTTGGGTTGAAGGAAGGCTCGGTGTTACGTATTTGAGTGTCAAACGGTATCACCAACCCTTTGGTTATTGATGGGCTGCCATTGGTTGGGAACCCCTCGGTGGTAGATGTTTTACTTTTCTTTTTTATGGTCTTTTTTTTTTTCGGTCGAGTTGTCTTCTTCTTTATTGTCTTCGGCAATAGTTGCTTTCATATTTGTAACGGTGTGCCTTTTTGGGCTGATTCTGGGCTCAGAGGCCATAATGCTACCGTTCTCGGAGGAGAAACCATGTCTGCCCCCAAAGTTGACCGAACAGAAAAGGCTTTTGTTGTTACATTAGGCTTAGATTAGAAGATTGTACAAGTGTTAGGTGATAATTTTGCCTCTGCAGTTGGGTGTTTGGTTGAGTAGTGTTTTCTTTCGTAATGACTGCGTAATTTTTGAGACATAAGATCTCTAACTTTGACATTCAATTATGCTCTAAGATTGCTGCAGGGTTGATGTACACCACGATATTGGTAAGTTGATGTGTACCATGAGATCGGCTTGGATGCCAGCGTGTTTAGTGATCTGCATGACCACACATATTCAGTTTTTTTGGATCCGAGATGGTGTGTTTATGCTTAGTTAGTGGTGTGCTGTGTGCGTAATGCACCTTGTTGGTTTGTTCTATCTATGTGTAATTGATTAGAAATTCGGTTGATAGATCTTTAAAATCAAGATTAGAGATCTGACAAGCTTACCTTTACTTTTATGCTTATCAATAATGTGATGCTCAATCACCCATGTTCTATTTCTAGTTATCTGATGTGGTATAATATATGTTGGTTATAATCTTACTTTGGATTTTCTACCTCTATGTTCCTATGATACTTCATCATTCCACTTTGTGCACCTATTGTGTCCGATATCGATACCTTGATATTTCAAGATGTGTCGAAATTAAATATTTTGGGTGGTTTTACAAATTTATTTGTTCATGAAATGTCATTAATATATATATTTTTATATTTTCCTAATATAGTTATGATAAGAGTCTAATAAATAAAATAACGAGTTGATAATACTATCTTAAATTTAATAAATTTAATATTACCTTTGTTTTCTAATAAGTGTCCATCTATAAAATTTTATTTTTCTACTATTATTTATCCTTTTAAGAATTCTAAACAACATTAATTTTTTTTTCTCATGATATCCTTATAAGAGAGAAAATTGGTAGATAGATTAAATATGAGAGGGAGTATTTGAGTAGGTAATGATAAAGGTAATATTGTAAAATATACTTAGATTTATCTAACTTTAAGACAATTCAATCATTTTTTTAATATGCGGATATAAGCAAAGATGAACACTTATTAAAAAATAAAAATACTATATAAATATAATATACATACACATATCTGCATCTTAAATTTCAAAATTTCACCATATTCCCATATCAGTGACAAATTATATCAGTATTGTATTTAATCTTCGTACTTCAATAGGTTTTAATGGAAGTGAGGTTCTTTTTTAATTTTAAAAACAGAACATAACAAGCTTCAAAGGATAGGTGTGAACAACTTAGAATTCCCCTATTATCATTTATCACTACGTTGTAATTATTTATCAAGAATTTGGAAACCAATGTAATAGTGTAAAAGAAAGCAATGCCGTCTGTCATTTTCCCTTAGGCCACTTAAGTGAATTTGCTCATTTGCAACCTGCATTAGGCATCATGATATCTGAGAAATGAGTTCAATAAACCTCGCAGCACCATGGCATCAACTCCGTTGTCGTCCAGCGGTTAGGATATCTGGCTTTCACCCAGGAGACCCGGGTTCGATTCCCGGCAACGGAACAACATGTTTTGCCACGTTCTATCTGTTTTTTTTTTTTTTCTTGGGTGTGCACTTTCTATCTGTTTTTATATTTTAATCTTTGCTGCACTTTTTATCTGCGTTGAGGTATGTTGGGCTCTAGGCTTCTAGCGTACATATTGGATCGATATGTCATTTTCATGACACTTTTTCTAAGCATTGGGCTCGGTGATCCAATGGTAAGTGCATGGGCTGTCATAGGGCTTCATTTTCACAATGCCACTTTGGGCTCATTCTGGGCTTAAGGCCTGATTCTACCAATCTTCTAATGGGAAAAAAACACTAAATTTAAAAAGACAAGAGACAAAATAAACCTCATGCTATTCGACCAAAAAAAAAAAAACCTCTTGCTACGGCGAAACCTGCTTTGGGCTAAAATAGAACCTACAAGACAAGTGCCTTGCCTTGCACTTTTATTTGTCCAACCCTCTTGTCTTCTTTAATTTGCAGGCACTCCAACCCATTTTTGACCATCCAATCCAACCATTATTGCCCACTAGTGCAAAACTCCCCAGCATCATCATGCACCCTTGGACTAAATCAGGGGCCAAATAATTAAGGTTCAGTCTAAATAGGATAAAAGCAAGGGGCAGAAGCTTGCATTGTGGACATTGAATCGTGCCGATAAATGCTGGGATGTGAAATTATGAACATGGTACATTGGACATTCAGTTATTATACCTACCGTGTAATTCTTTATCAACTATTTGGAGATGATGTTATTCGAGAACTACCATTATCATCTGGTGAGCATTCCAAAAAAAGTGTAAAACAAAGCAACACCGTCTATTTGCTCATTTGCACCCGTATTATACATCATATGAATATGTCACAACAGTTCATTTACACCTTCTTGGCATCAGATTCATCAGCCTTGCGGCAACCGAAAAAACTAAAAAGCAAAGCAAGGCTATGCTTATAGACACTTGTATAGATACACCGGTGAATTTAGATGATTACATACCAGCTATATGGAAAGATGAAAACCAGATTACCATCTCTTCAGTGAACATTTCGGCACGAAGAGAATTCTCCTCGCCTCCCATTGAGAAACGGCAGAGTGGACAGGTCTTGTGGTGACCCTTGAGCCATCTATTTACACAAATCATATGGAACTTGTGCAAGCAAGGAAGAACTCGGATTTCATCTTTGTCCTTTAACCTTGACAAGCACACGCAACACCAACCAACCTCACTATTCTCCATTAGATTGGATGATGATGCTGCAGATTCAGATACTTGCTGATTGGTCTTTTGTGGGGCAGTAGTAGTGCTGGATAGCAGGTGCTGTAAAGGGGCATCCTTGCTCCTTGGTACCTCTGCTAGACCAATTAAATCCAAGACAAGCGATACCAAGCTCTTGAGAGTCATCTATCTGATTCACTGATGCGTAAGCATCTCTACTAGATCCTTAATAAGAAATAGAGTTGCAACTAATGGGTCATAGTGCCACACTATCACTATATTATTTCCTATATAGTCATAGTTGTTTGCTTGTTTTGAAAGGGTGGTTAGATGAGGTGTGAGTGTGTGTGACAGTTTCTGGCGTCCAAACACAAAGCGGTTACACCAACACAGAGTGTTACTCTCGACCTAGATAGTAGATATCTCATTGCTTTTAGGGAGAATAATGTACTATAAACTACCGGATCCCTAGCTCCTGTATAGAACCTAGTGTTATGAGATTCATTATAATTTTTAACATATGTTTTTCTATTCCTCATTGTTTCTTCCTTCCTGTTTTACCGTTACTGGTGCCCTTTTTCTTTCGATTAAGTGGGAATGGAGATCCGGGAAGGCAACATCATCTCATCAATGTCTTAGTCGATGACTGTGTGCATTATTTTTCATGGTGTCCACGGTTAGCAATGGATATGAACAAATTATTGCAAATGTCAGGATCTTACCACTTTTTTTTATATATATATATTTTTTGGTCAAGAGGATCTTACCACTTTACTTCACACATTTCATGGGTGTATTACGTTTTAGATTGTTTGGTGAATGTGAATCACGTGCCAAAACAGCACATATTTATGGTCAAGGAAAACGCATAGACTACTCACAGGATATTAACTCGTGTAAATACTATTAGATATCAGCACCCCAAAAAATTGCTATTAGCTATAGAACTATTTAGGAGATATAAGAAAAATATTAAAGAGATTAATTTTGATACAATTGCATTAAATCACATACTTTTATTTATAAAACTTTTAAGATAATAGATTATTAAGTCAAACAATTTTATTAATATGACAATATATAATTCTATATATGTGAAAAAATTTATATTGAAACTACATATAAATTAAATTCATATTTAAATTGTTAAATAACAGCGAAAGTTGATTTTACATTAGTGTGGAGGTTAATAAAGTGCATAAGTATGAGATTATTCACTTTTGCATCGAATAACTTCTATCATGTGTGTATCATATGAATCCACTAAATGATCCAAAAATGATTAATCCCGTTTATGCACTTTATCAATTTTTTCACTTTCGAAGAGTCAAATCCTTATAATAAATTCTCATGCAATAATCCTCTGCAAGCATAAGCGATGGATGTGCGAGGCAAGAAACCCCCCCGAACTCCTCACGCAAAATTTGTTTGAAAAATGTGTTACAAACTGACAATCGTTTGCAAAAAGAGCCATTCATTGCTAGAAGTGTTGTTGGGAGGGACAACCGAATCATTTTCGCAACAAGGCAAGGTTGTGTCCCTGTTTGTGATTCACTAAACAATTCTAAGTATAATTGTACTTCAATTGTGTTTATCATTATAAAATCATCCTTTTGATCAATATTACAAATTTTTGCATAGTGAACATAAAAAATATAGGAGACGACAGATTAATTTACTGTGAGTTTTAAATATTTCACTTGAACTAACAATTTAGAGCGAAGATTTTTTCACACTCGACAATTATGTGAATCATTTCCCTTGTGCAATTTTTCATGTACTCCTTTCGTTACAAATACGCATAAAAGAAAGAAGGAAGATGGCAAGTAGCTAGTCAGGTTGTCAATAGAAGCTATTTCTGTCAAACTTCACCATAGAACGTTTGTTTCTCTTGACCTGAAAGGTGCCCTCATTTTAAGTTGCTATACCGACACCTACTTCTCACCTATAGAATTAAAACACCATTTGCCGTACAAATAAGAAAAATCTCAAAATTATGCAAGTTTAGTATCAGCTTGGACAAAACAGGGAATTTGGCTATGTGGACAACAATGAAAACGAAAGCAAAACTAATGGAAACTGCAAGCATGAGAATATTAACAATTTTCACAACACTGAAAATTCGCAAATTGGAACATCATGGGAGGCTTGGACATTTATAAAGTATGCAAAGGAGGGAAAAAAAAAGGAGATATAATACACCAATAAGACATGAAGCTTGAATGCAAATTTAAAAATGTTAGGAAGGTTGGCAGGTAGTATAAAAGAGAAGTCAAGCAACCAGACCTCATGGATGCAGACCATTGCATTCAAGTTCAAGAAAAGATATCTTGTATATTAATCTTCCATTGCTTCCTTTCTGCCTTTCTTTTCTTTATATAAGTCAACAAACTACGAACAGCCATCTCATATAATTTAATAGAAAAATATTATTTGTCCTCACGATGCATGAACACTGTCGACTCATATGTCATCTACCATTGGACGGGATATGGACTCTTTGAATGAGATCCACAGCTCAATCCAATGATGGATGAATTGTGAGTCGCGCAATGTCCATGTATCATGAGTACAAATAACATAACTCTTCTAAGATGACAAAGAAATAGTTTAAAGTACTCAAGTTTCATGCCTCCCAAGTCACAATAGATGTCATTTAGCTTGATTGTCAGCAGTAACACTAATCATGGTTCAAGGCACTCCTTTAGCAAAGTTAATACACATCCACATCAAACCCCTGGATATACTAAGAACCTTAGCCCTTCACTGGAGGCTAGTACCCTCCTCACCTTTAAATTTCAATTGCACAAAAACAAAAAATGATATTTTTTCTTTACTAAATTATTTGTCACACTGTCACTACTGTATCTAGCACAAGTGATAAACGTTGAATCATGCAGTTAAAGAATGAAATCCAAGGCATGCAAATAAACTAGTTCACCTTGGTTAAAATATTCATTCTGACAGTGAAAGGGAAAGGGGAATTGAGAGTTATATCTGATTAAAAGTTTTCCAATAAAACGAAGAAATATATTTCTTACTAACACATATAGTTGATCATCATATGGAGCAAGAGACACGAACAAGCTCATAGAAAGGGCAGCCATAACTGCAAACATCAAATGTCTTACAGTTCATCTTAGGAACTTCTGCTTCCTTGATTCTCTTCATTCACTACAGATAAACCAGTATCACTGCCGGGTTTAGATGCATCTTCTTCCTGATCAAGTATCTTCCCATCTTGAGGAACCAAGCAAGGTATCCCATTTTTAATCTAATGAGACAAAAAGGTAAATGGGGCATTAGCCACCACCAAATTTAAAACTATGTGCACGTTATGTACATGTAACAATAATAATGCTCCTAAGCGTGTGAATTTGTGTGCTCATAAGCTAATTGGGGTATACTGTATGGAAAAAGGGGTAATTGCGTAACTTTGAAGAGCAGATTGCTACCACTCTGGGGAACCCTAAGCATAGAACCTAAACGGAAAAGGCCATAACGAAAAAACACAAAGCTTAAAAAAAAAATGAAAAAATGGAAATTGAAGAGAAAGGAAAGAGAAGTAGAACTGACGGGAAAGGAAACGCCAACGGCATCACTGATAAGGGAATTGGATTGCTCGCAGTACCTATACAAAATTTACAAAGAGAGATTGAGATGATTCGAATTCAAGTTAGGAAAACAAAGTTATGCAGCAAAGAAGAAGGGATTGAATAGAGAGAGAATGACCTCAAGGGCTGCTTGGAGAGAGGACAAACGAGAATCTCGGACAGGGTCCTGCCTAGATGCCCTGCTTGTTGCGTTACCGCTTTGCTTACTCTCACCATCTCACTCCCTCTCTCTTTGTCCCAGCTTCCGGTGATTTCATTTTGCTCATTCAACATAACCTTTAAGAAATTACATTGGGCTGCTGGTGAGATACGAGGTTTTAAATTTAAATGTAATTTGTAAAAGAAAAAACCAGAACCTCTCTCTCCCTCTCAATAATTTTTTTTTTTCAATGCTGTGAAAGTTTGTAGTCAAACCCAACTATGACCCCCGAAGGTGATGGTCCAAATTAAAGCACGTAACGCAATTATTTGCTCTCAATCCTCTCAAACCAGTCCATGGCCCAAAGAAGATAGCCCAATGCGTTTAATACAATTATGTGTTGAATTCCATTCTATTTATGCGGACAAAAAATAAATAAATAAATTGTGTTATGTAACTTAAACATCTTTGTTTAATTATTATTTAATTATTTTTCCTTTAACAATTCCTCTTCAAGATGATGGTTTTCGTAAGCGTAAATAAAAATATAAAGCAAAAGTCTTCATAAGAAGATTTTTCAAAAGAGATTTTCTAATTAAATGATTTTTAAGAAACTATTTTTACCTAGAAATCAGTGGTTGGACATGCCTTCCTCGATGATAAAGCCATTTTGATGCAGCGGAATAAGATTGGTAGAGATCTACAAAAACATTTTGACACTCAAGTTTAAAGTGAAAAATGTATAGAGATAGTGTAAAGATGAGATTTTGAATCACTCCATTGGCTTCATCTAGGTCCCTATTAAAAAATATGATCATGCCTCTCTTGAGATGGTTGACAGTTTGC
The DNA here is from genome assembly GCA_030441495.1 of Dalbergia oliveri. Taxonomy (NCBI): domain Eukaryota; kingdom Viridiplantae; phylum Streptophyta; class Magnoliopsida; order Fabales; family Fabaceae; genus Dalbergia; species Dalbergia oliveri. Next base: position 6,809,719 of record JAMLFY010000004.1, read on the forward strand.
TCTTGTAGTTATCTCCTAGAATTTCTAAATTGTGTGGATATATACATAAGTGGAACAATCTAAATTAGGTGAATTATGTCATCTAGTTGATGGTCAATGTAATTCGTACTATCCATGGATGCAGGCAATGGTATGATAACATGCATATTAGTGGAGTCCACATATCATCAGTGTTAGAGCAGCTAGGTAAAAGTAATTACTTAGTAAATGACAGATTAAGTAATTGTGAATATTGTTCATTTTTGTCCAAAAAAAAATGAGAAATAAGATGAGTGGTTCAAAAAATAAAATATCACTAGTTGAGATTTGATCCCAACCAGTACAACAGATTGCCGCCCATAATTGCCTCCTGCCCTCCTCCCACAAATATGATGAGTCTACTTTGCACTTTACATGACCTCTTACTAACTCACAGAACTCGTTCCTTAGGGTATTTGTGAGTTTAGATTTGAAAGACAACGAAAAGACTTTTAGCATAAAATTATATTACAAGTCTTCCATTTACCTTCAAAACCCAAACTTACAAACATACCCTTAGTGACGCACCTTTCTATAACCAAACTCAAGGTGGTTGACATATCCACCCTTAGCTTGAGAGGGGTGAAGAGAATAGTGTACTAGCCAAATCCAGCTTAAGCACTTGAAATTGAGTTGTAGTTCAATTAGTGGTTATTAGTTGTCATGTGCCTATTGTCACGACCCGCCTATGGAACATGAGGCACGTGAGGGGTTAAATCCACGGAAGCCTCAGTAACATAATGACTAATATGCATAATTAAATCAAATATATTTCAAATATCTCTAGTTTAACTATAATTCTATAATCTGAAAATATTTTATAAAACATAAATCCTAATATAAAGCTGCATAAATCCATAATCTGGGCCCAAGCCAAACATAATTAAATAAATGGCTGAAACTCTGAAAATAATTAAAATAATATAATACATGTCCGGATCCCTACACAATTCCTGGAGCACTACTAAACTAACATAACATATATAAGCTTCACTCAGAAGCGAAGCTCACCAAAAGAAGCACTATGGGAAGGATCCTCTGGTGCAATGAACCTATACTATCTAGGGGAGGAAAAGAGAGGTGAGTTCATCAAAACTCAATGAGTGAGCCTCCACTCACAACCCACATGGGACAGCAATCAAAATACATAATATATACATGCAACTAGTGTAAAACATTTTATATATAATTATCGATAATTGCACTAAAAATAATAATTTAATTAATTCATGGCAATAACTAGTAAGAAACAGGAATTATTCTATACATAATTATCTGAGCTTATAGCTGAATCAGCCAATGGCTAATCTAATGGGCACCTAACTAGGTCCCATAAATGGACACCTCACTAGGTTCTTTCCTGGATGAGCTAGTCCTATAGCGAACCACTTGGTACCAAGGTTAACGATCAATCCTAGCCGTTAACTCGCATATTTTTCTCACTATTTATTGGCTAAAAACTAATAGCAACAAAATTAACTGTTCATATAAAATTGGGATTCATGAAGTTTTCTAGATGATAAAATAAATCCATAATCATACATACAACAAGTATGGTCCGATGAGTTTTCTAAAATAATAATTTGTCATGATAGCTTTAAAATAATAATTTTCTAAAATTTCTATAATTCATAAAGGCATATTTCTTGACATAAATTATTCTAAAATTTCATAAATAATTCATATAATATAGAAAATAATAATAATGACCAAAAGTATGCCCATGAGCTTAAACCCACTCACCGTTGGTAGGGAGTGTACTTCCACTGACAACTTGACCTTGGGGAGTAGGAATGACAGGTAACTGCCAAAGCGATATAATGAAAATATGAACAATTTGATTTAATCGCCAAACTGAGTTTGGGATGATAGGGAGGAAGAATGGTGAGAGAAATCATGTCTAGTCTAAACTCACAGACTAGATAAAAAGGAGAAGGAATTGGCTAAATTCCATGAAAATTACTTATCGGAAGAGATTAATTAGAGAAAATTGAGAGAACCACGTTTTTCTCTTTGGAGAAAAATCCTTGAGCGGCTAGGGTTCTTAGAAGATTGTTTAGGAGTATTATGATGTGTCAAATATATACTAGGATTGTGAAAAAAAAAGAAAACCTCGGACGTGGGCGTCGCGCAAGCTAACACAAAAATGTGTTCCCGTTGCCACCACTTGGGTTTTCTTATATATATATATATATATATATATATAAAATGATAATAATAATCAACATTTCAAGTCCTGTCCGTGCATTTGATTTTGTAGAGTCCGTGTGTTTGGTTTTATATATATATATATAAAATAATAATAATAATAACAACGTTACGTCTTAATAACGTTACGTGACTAACTTTTATATATATATATATATAACAATAATTATAATAATAATAATAATAATAATAGTTATACTAATAGAACTAGTGGTGATAATAATAATAATAATAATGTTTTTATGTTGTTACTTATAATATTAATAATAATAATAGTATTAGTTCACATACAAATAAATTTTATATTTGGGATATTACACTTATGTTGTTAGCTCTAAATTGAAATATACTTTACTCATTGTATTCAAGATTAATTTGATTGTAACTCTATATACCGTAAATGAAAAGTCTTGAACGTTCTTTTCATTCTCTAATCTCATTCTTTGAGTTTCATCCTTTATTTCTTCTCTGATAACTTATAATTTGCTTTGTTCCAGATTTGGGTTCTTGAATGTTATCATGTGCTCCTTCATTCTATCCTTGGTATTACTACAACCATACAATTGAGGAGTGTAATACCCTAGATTTTCAAAAAAATAAATAAAAGGTCAGAAAAATTTTTCGAACCAAGAAATGTCCGGTCACCCTTACCGTCGTTTAGGTCCTGAATTTCGCTAAGTCTGGACCCTACACACCCTTGGAGGGCTATATATTAGAGTCATTTTCTTGGGACCAAAAGTCCGGAATTATTCCCTAGAGAAAATGAGTTGAAGAGAGATTTTTAACGAATTTTACGAAACCCGCAAGTACTTCATTTTTAGCTTGCAAATTTATAAAATCGTAGGATTTTCCGATTTGAACTAAAACCCAAAAATGAGATTTTGATTGGTTAGGATTTTGATCTTTCTAATATTTTATTTGAATCCAAATAGGGGATATTTTCCTATTTACATTTATGTTTTAAAGTTAATGGAAAGAAAACAAATGATTAACTCAAAATTAAGAAATGTAAATAAGTGAGTGGTGGAATAGTAGTCCAATACATCCAGCATTGAGCATCTGAAGCTTCTGGAGACCGCCCAGGAGGTCATGTGAGGCGGTTGAGAGAGTGAATTCGATGTTTGGAGCTTCCTGGAGCCGCAGGGCGGTCAAATGAGCCAGGCGGTTCGGATAGTAAGTCGGTGCGTTAGGGCAGGCGGGGACCGCCCGGGCGGTCATAGGACCGCCCGGCGGTGAACGCAAACATAAAAATGCCATTTCGGGGTTCGGATTATTCCAGACAACTCTAACCCCCTCCAGGAGAGAAAGCGAAATTTCTCGTCCCACTCCATTTCTTCATCATTTTCACTCATAAAACTCCATTTTCTTCCTACTCTTTCAAGTTTAACTTAGAATCTTCAATCCTCCAGGCTTAAAGGTATGTTATTTTGCTAGTTCTTCATTTTCTTCAAGTTCTCTTGGGTTATGAGTGGTTCCCATGCTTCTCAAGGGAGAGAAGCTTTCCACCTTGCTAGAAAAGGGTTCCTATGGTTTTAGAGGTTAATCTCGAATTTCTGCTTCCATGACAGATAGAGGTATCATTTTCACTTCCAGGATTCTGTTAGGGTGGTTTCTACCCTTTTACCCTCCAGGTGAGTGGGTTCGCATCTGTAGCCTCTATGTTGTTCATTATACTTATTTTCATGAAAACTATGATTTAATGCTTGATTTAGAGAATTCCTTACAAAGATTTGAGATTACTGGGTTATGTGTTTTGAATTGCCAGTTTTATAGCATGAAATGTAGTTTTAGACAAAACTCATGAGACCATGCTTGTTACAATGGTTTTATATAGAATTGATGATATATGATTCTATTAGAGCCTGTTATGGATGTTTTCCTGGACTGGAACTGATTTAATGTTTATGCTATGATTTTATACCCAGATACGAGGTTTAGAGAAAAATGACTGAAATTATGGATTAGATGCTATGATTTCAGAATATGATATTGAGTCTTCCTAATTTATGGTTGGAACTATGTTTAACAAGTTAATAGTTGATTTAAAGAGTTTTGATGATTGAATGATGTTTTGATAATCAATAAAAGAGTTTTAGAGCGCGAGTTTCCACGAGATTCAAGAACGTGGCGGCTACATACTCTGGAGGTTTGGAATCTCAATGTCCACAAAGGGCGATTCCTTGGACATGGTTCCACAACAGTTATGCTAAGGTTAGACTTTAGAATTGAATGGACTCAAGTTTTTAGAATATAATAAGTTTGTTTTTAATAAGAAATGATATAGATATTCAGACATAAAAGGATTTTAGAACACGAATCTTTAGATGACTCAGAGCGTTGGCGGATACATATTCATGGACTTGAAATCACTGAGTATGGTTTCATAGTCCCAGTTGTGCTAAGGTAAACTGTTAGAGTTATAGAGATTTAGAGCTCCAGAGAATAAAATGGTTTTAAGAAGTTTCAGGTTAATTTTAGGAGCTATAGAGAAGGGTTGTAACGGGTAAATCCGTAACCTTGGTACCAAGTATGCATTGGCAGAGTATTCAGGGAAGGGACCTAGTTAGGTACCCATTATTGTCACACTGGGACGGCGATACGTAACAGATGTGACCAAAGATTTAGAGATTGATAGACACACTGGGGACGATACGTAACGCCAGATGTGTCCAAAACTTCTGTTTCTCTAAGAGCTATGTTATTATGAGTTTAATTTATACCAGGTATGAAAGTTAGTTAATGAAATGACTTTTGAATTAATAAAGTAGTCATTAGAAAGTATGGAAGAGTTTATGGTTTTAGGCTTATATGATTGTAGATAAGAAAATGAATTAAAGGAATAGCTTTTATTGATTTCATGAAAGGATGGTTTGAAAATATATTTGTAGTTGCATAAGATTTATAAGTACTTTTAATATTGTTATGATTTGTTTTATTTATTGCTCTTGGATGTCCCATGAAGGGATTGGTGAGGACTCACTCATTGAGTTTTGGATATCAAAACTCACCCCTCTCATTTCTCTTATTTTTAGATAGAACCATGATTGCAAATTCTATTCAACCATGGCAAAGTGTCAGATAGTAAGCTTCACCAGGGTGAGGCATATATTCCAAGTTGTTTAGAGTGCTCCAGGATATGGTAGGCAGGATCTCCGTACTGCATGATTTAAATTTGCATATATATGTTGTGTTAAATTGTATTATAAGATTTTGTTACTTATAGAGATTTGTATATAAATTCAGACTTCTGAAAATAGAATATGAGACTGAAATTTGGAAAATGATGACTATATGTCTTAAAGACAGATGATTTGTACGTAGAAAAGATTTTATAACTTAACCAGTTTTAAAGTATTACGGTGCATATAGAGGAATCCAGGTCATGAGGCTTACGTGGAAGGGATTTCTCACGGGTCACGTGCCCAAGTCGGGTCGTGACAAGAAGTCTGTGAATTCCAACAAAGATTAAGATAGACTATGTGGGGTGACCACTCATTCTTGTTTCGAAAAAAGGAGATCTAATTGGAATACTCCACTTTATTGGATAGATGCTCAATCCTCTTTAGTGTCCATGCTCTTGGACATTCTCAAGATGCTCGTGGGAGGAGGAATAATCATAAAACGAGATGGGACGGTGACCTATTTTAATTATTTGAGTTGAAAATATTAACCCGTTGTCAAAAAATAATGGATTGACGGGCCAACCAGATTTTGGTTATATTTTAGCTATTTTTACCAATTCACCCTAACCCGCAAGGTTGGTCATAAAATAGGGTGAGACAGGATAGGTTGAAAAATTGACAGATTGAAAAATTCAATCCAACCTGTCAAAAAAGTGGAGGTTGGCGGGCCAACCGGAGCTTAACCTATTTTGCCACCCCTAGTGGAATTGAAAAAAGTACAAAAATGAAAAGGGAAAATGAGTTAATCACATGAAAATATTCATGTTTAACGTTTAGCCTACTAATTGTCGTAATATGAACATAAAAAAAGTTAATGCTTCTTAGAGAACCTCCAATGATATGCTTCCTTCCTGTCCCATTTATTGTAGGTGTCAAAGACACTCTTTAGACAACTGCTAGAGAGGAAGGAATGGAACTAGAGAAAGAGTAAGTAGTCACACTTTTCCTCCTGCTTTTAACTAATTTTAAAAATATTATACTATTGTTTATTCTATTATAGAAATATTAATCAATGGGATCCAAAATAGGATTTAGATGGAGGCTATCATTAGAGATGCTCTTACGGCCCATAACATATTGTCTCGAATTATCAACCCTAAAAGCCTCCAACTATCAATTGCAGTAAATATATTAATCGACAACTACACTAGAACAATGCCCTCCAAATTATACTGAAATTCTAACTAATGATGACTCTAATAATGTGTTTTCCCTCTTTTCATGATGAATATCAAAGCTAAGATGTACAATATCCCTCCAGCAAGACCATGGGAGAGATTGTTTTCCAGATAAGCTCAACCAAGCTAAATAACTTGGACCATATGAGTTTCTTCAACATACTTGGAAATTGTTCATAAAAAATATAGTATCCAAGTCAAGGATCAAGAGCCTGTGATGTTTTTTCCTTTTTCCCTCTTTCATGATGAGTCAAGATGAATTAACTACTTAAATTATATTTAAACATTATTTAAAGAAAACCTATTGAACGCGTCGTTTAATTAGAGGTGTCAAAACGGGTCAATCCACCTCGTTTAGGCCGTCTCGCTAAAAACCCATCAAAACGGGACATGTAAAATAAAATGAGATCAAATAGTGAGCTTAGCCCCTTTTGGGTGAATTAGCGGGTTGGCGGGCTAACCCAATCAAAAATTAAAAAATTTAAAAGAATAAAAAAATCTTTATTTTAATAGGATAATGATTTTTTTAAAAAATTTTTAAAAAAGAGTTAATGTTCATTTTAGTCCATAACTTAACACTTGTGAGTCATTTTGGTCCCTGACTTTTAAAATGAGTCAAATTAGTCCCTGACATTACAAAATATGAGTCATGTTTGTCCCTTAATTCACTTTTATTTAAAATTTCATCAATTAAATGATGATAGGTAACCTTAAGTGATATGTTGATATACCATTTGTCTTTCAAAGTAGAATGAAATTTAAAATAACTCATTTTAGTGTCTTACATTGCACAAAATGAGTCATTTTACGATTTGGAATGAAAATTTAAATGACTCATTTTGTGTAATTTTAGACACTAAAATAAATTATTTTAAATTCTATTATACTTCAAATGATATAAGGTATGTCAATGTATCATTTAAGATTATCTATCATCATTTAATTGATGAAATATTAAATGAAAGTTAGTTGATGGACTAAAATGACTCACGTTTTACAATATCAAGGACCAAATTGATTCATTTTAAAAATTAAGGACTAAAATAATTCACAAGTGTAAAGTTAGAGATTAAAATGAACATTAACTCTTTTAAAAAATTAACAATGACACCAACATAATAGTAAGAAAAAATTCTAACACGAACAATTATAACAATAAAATAACAACTCGGTCTTAGAAATCGATACCAATATAATGCGTTCAATTACGATAAACTGATGCTTAGTCTCAAAATAATACTAATATTCTATTTTTTCTTTAAAAAAAAACACACGACCTATGGGCTAAGCCCACCTCAACAGGGTTAAGCAACCAGCCGAATGAGTTGAAATCTATGTGTTTAGTGCCTACATCGCCATTCCATTACATAACGGTGCCTCCGCCCTACAGTCCTAGTCAATGCCTATCCTGAGTTGTGTTTAACTACATTTCATAAATGTGGTTAAATGCAATAAAAGTGTGGCCAAACAATCCACCCCACCCCTTCACAAGCATGGCTAAATGATTTTCCACCGATTGTAGGTGGCGTGGCTGTTACATGCACGAGAAAATGTATCAATTAGCAAAACTTTAAATTTTTGTTTAACCACATTCTGAATGTGGTTAAGTTCTTTATTTAGTTACACACTTCTCATCTACCCACATTCAGTAAATGTGGGTATTTTATCTATATTTATTTTTTAAAAATATTCCCAAAACACCACATACAGAAGCGTAGACAAACACCATAAAAAACACCCAAACTCCAACAACCTCCTTGCGGCAACTCTAATAGTTAACAAGAGCGAATCTATCTTGATCTAAGTACAATTAGCAATCACACCATAAATAGCAATCACACCATAAAGGAGTTGAAATACAAGAAATCATAAACACAAACCAAATCAACAGGACACCTAAAATCCTGAATATATAATTGTCTTTAAAATCAAATTACTTCTGAATAAGCTAGATAACAATGTTACCAAACAATAATGGCATCAAATATCACTGAAAGTATAAGAAAAAATGAAATTAAACCAGCACAATACACATGGAAGCAACTAAAAATCAGTTATCAAACAGTAAATTACATCTAATCATGTGGATCTAGCATAGAGTTTTGTTAACTAAAAATCTAGTCATCTCATATAGCTCGCTAAAATAATTTTTTTCGTAAGAATGATACTATAGACTCTCATGTAAGAATGTTACTACAGACTCTAATTAGAATCCCCAATCACAAGTTCACAACAAACTTCATAGCATACGAATATGGAAGTCACACCTTATACTGAAAGGCAGTGTTAGCAAAACATAACATGCTGCTCTTGCCAGGTCTCTACAACTGTGCTTCAGTTCTTTTAGCTCCTTCGATTCTTGAATAACATTTCTTCTAAAATTTCTACAAATCTCCTTAACTGGATAGTTCCTAAAAAGTTTAAAAAGGAAATTGGTTGCATTAGAACAAAAAATTAATCTACCTGAATTAAAACCATAATGAGAATCAAAACAAAGATCATGATCTCAAGCTAAAAGTTTTTGCAAATGTACCTTCCTTTATTCAGCTTTTTAGCCACTATCTCAATAGTTCCTGAAAAAGAAGAAGCAAGAACATATACAATAAAACTTTTTAAATTACATCATGAAGTCCAAATATACATTTAGACCTTCAAAATGTAGAGAGATGGGCATATATTGGCACATATATACCTTCATGGGTTGTGCATAGAGCTAGGTATGGGGCGTCCAACCCGTTTAACTCGCAACCCACACGAAAATGGACCAGAAAATTTTTAGCTCGCCAACCGTAGATCTTTTGATCCACCCGCCTAAACCACGGGCTAACGGCCTGGCCTCGGATTTGGATCGGTCCACTAGCCGCATAGAAATTGTTCTAACCCATGAAGCATTTAAGTAGTCCATGAACCATTTATGATTTACTACTAGCCATGAAGTGTCTAAGCCCAAGCAGCCTAAGGGGATGTTTAGAATTTAGTGGTCCAGCCCAACATAAGTAGTGGAGGACCCTAGGGTTGCTACTTGCTACAAACAAACCAAATCCCTAATCCCCAATTTCTAAAACCATAATAAGATACAAAACGAACAGGGGACAATGGCTAATGGAGGTTGCAGGCTAGGCGGCACGCAACAACAAGGAGGAGGATTGATACGGCGAGTGCTCCAACGATGCCTCGGTTTCGCGCCTCCAGTGGTTGTGCGGCGCCTGTGGAGGTTCTGGTGTACTCCGCGGTTGCCGCCATGCGAGGGCATGTCGACGCCAGGCTAAGGAGGCGGCCTCGCCAACCACGCGCGGAGCTCCACTGCTCCTGGCTTCGAGGTGGCTGGATTTAATGGTGGAGGTGGCAAAGATCAACGGCCCTATTGGCCGTCTTCACTTCTTCCCTGTTTCTCACTTCTTTCCCCTTTATGATGAAATGATGTAAGTGATGGAATAGCTCTCCAGTGGAAAAAGAAAAAGAAACAAGTTTGTGCTGAATGATACCAACGGATTTCTCCTGGACTTTTGTGTCTTTGTGTTTCGCGTGGTTCGCGGGTTGGTCCTGCGATTTGGTATGCGGACTTTTTGCGGGGTCAAAATGTGAACAACATGTGGACCAGTCCCGGACTTGCGGCTTGGACGGGCGGACGTGACGCGAACTAGGCAAAAGGCAAGTCCATTTATGAAACGAACTTGGTTCAGCCCGTTAATCTTGGTCCGACAAGCTAAAACAGACCGGTCTCATACCCAACTCTACTTGTGCGTGATGAAAACATAAAATATATAGAAATAGAAAATTATTCTACACTTGTTGTAGTATTGGCATATAGAAGGGACACAATTTTTCTAAACATACTATGTAATAAAACTCTTACTATGGCAAGCGAAGGCTGCTTCCATTTCCCTGCCCTTGCATATGTGGCACTTCCCAATCCCATAAAAACATATAAATAGCATGCACTATACACTTTATTAAATCAGTATGCTTCCTAGCTATTTAAAAATAATTAAAACGATTGAACTACACACCAAGTAATATTTGTCAGGATACTTTCTTACTATTTAGTATACTTCTATATAATTGGGACACTAAATGTTATGTATCAAGAACTAGCTATAAGCGAGTATAATAGATTTGATTTTATTATTTATATATACTGATAGTAGTAGCATGTATGGAATCATAGAGAGGAAAGCTACCTTTTCAATCCTCCCAATTAGCAAGCCTAGAAACTAAGTCATGAATTATAAAGGAACTTTTATTTTGAAGCACTTGAATACTGAAAGTAAAAGTGCATCCCACCTTGGCAGTTAATGATTGAATTTTGCGCGTAACAGTGTCAAGTCCTTCCTTCATTTCTTTCAACAATGCAGCAAACTAGGTTGCCTGTCTTCAAATGCAATAAGGAAAGTGAATGGACTAACCTAACAAAACTCTCATCTAATGTCCTTTCACTCCACTCATTTTATTGTAATCAAACTTAATTTCAAACTTCAAATTCAACACATTGCATATGAGATTACATAAATTCAAAACAACGATCTCAAAATCTGAATCCAAATTTGAATTCCCAAAGTTGAAGTACAAAGTGACAAAAGGCCCAAAGCAAATTTATCCGAATATGAAATTCTAAATACGCTACTCCAACACATTCTTCGTTGAAGATCATTCTGATCATCTAACAATATCTATTAAACTATAACACTAGGATACACAAGTTCAAGCATAAGCAAGATTGAAAATGCATTCGACAAGCAAGTGAAGAAACTGACTCAAACAAATACGTGAGCATTCTCAACATATGAATCTCTCAAGCATATAATTGACAAATAATCGTGTGAACAATGGGGGCAAGGCTGAACTCACCTAAATCACAGAGGCAAGGGCAATACCAAGCTCTTCGAGCATGTGTTTTGGCTCTGTCAAAGAAAATAGCGATAGAGAGAAAGAGAGGAATGGCGGCGGACTTGATGCAGGTGCGCCACGAGAAGCTGGAGTGACATACTTAGCCAGGGTTTTTCCTTTTTTATTCGAACAAAACAAAAACCTAGATTAGAGGTAACACTAGATCTAGAAATTGAAGCAAACAATGACGAAAATCGTGAGTAAATACTAATAGTAGAAAACAAATTCCAAGAGAGAGGAGACATGGAAGACATACCGTACAATGCTGGAATCGAAGACATCGTGACGTCGATGGCGGCAGCGTGACGACGATGACGGAAGAGAGAGAGAGAGAGAGAGAGAGAGAGAGATGAGAGATGGAAGATATACCTTACGATCCAAACCGAAGATGGTGGTGGCGGTGATGTCGAGCGAAGCGTTGTAAGAGCCAAAACAATTTGGAAGAAGAAGTTTTGGCCAGAAGACGGGAGAAGATGTGGGCCTCCGGCGGCATGAACCCTAGCTTCACCAATCTTCTGATGTGAATCTCACGGATGTAGATCGCCGCCAACGTCGCTCACGGCATATGCCACTTCTGGACCTTCGATCTCTGCGAAAGGCCATCGTCAGGCTACGATGTCCCCTGGAAGCTGAGATGCTCTGCAGCCAACGGTAAGGTTCGAGGGGACAGGGGGTACATGGCATCTAAATTTCAAGTCATTGGCGTGGCGACGAAGAAGACCGACGTGTACACATTCGGAGTGGTGGTTCTGGAGTTGTTGAGCGGCGATGAGGTGGTGAGGTTCGTGGGTTCTGCTTAGTGCTATCATAAGAGGATGAATATTTTTGGGAGATTTTCAAAATGTGCAGGTAGGAGCTTGCAGGAGATGATGTTGTGTGGTGTTGAGAAATGTGAGTGGTAGTGACGTTGTTATAGTTTGGGAGTGTGTTGGTGTTTGGGAGACGCCGGTGTTTGGCTACATTTTTCTTGCATTTAACCATATTTATGAAATGTGGTTAAAAACAACTGTAAAAACTCCATTGACCCTCAACTGTAAGAGAGCAACGGCCTTACATAACATCGCTAAACCCTCCGTACTTTCTATTCCTCCCTCGCCACTGTGAGAGAGAGAGAGCGCGCGCGCATAGGCAAGGCATGTTCGTCAATGGCAATTAAGCTGTCAACCTGTCGATCTAAAGCTCCAAATGAATGGCCAGAGTCCCAACGCGACAACTCCTTCATTTCCGAAACACCCTTTTCCCCACCACCCCATCACCACCCCTTCTTCTTCTTCCTCCTCATTCTCCACTTCATCACCTTTCGCCCCCAAAACAACACCTTTCTGCCCCTTCGATTCCTTCCACGCGCTTCTCCACAGCGCGTGCCAAACCACCCGCCACCTCCTCCAAATCCAAGCCCTTCTCACCACCACCAGCCTCCTCCGCAACCCCTTTCTCGCACGCACTCTTCTGAGCCGCGCCTCACACCTATGCGACGTAGCTTACGCCCTCTTGATCTTTCGATGCGTTAACTCATTCGATACCTTCTGCGTCAACACGGTGATCCAGGCTTATTGTAACAGCCACTCTCCTCGCCAAGCTCTTGTTTTCTACTTCCGGTGTTTGGGGAGTGGTTTCTTTCCCAACAGCTACACCTTCGTGCCACTCGTTGGTTCGTGTGCGAAACTGGGTTGCGTTGAATCTGGGGGAAGTGCCACGGCCAAGCCCTGAAGAATGGGGTTGATGGCGTGTTGCCCGTGCTGAACTCTTTGATTCACATGTATGGGTGCTGCGGTCATGTTGGGGTTGCTAGAGTTCTCTTTGACAGCATGTTGACCAGGGATTTGGTTTCTTGGAACTCGATCATTGATGGGTATGTAACGGTTGGGGAGTTGAATGCTGCACGTGCACTGTTTGATGAAATGCCTGAGAGGAATTTGGTCACTTGGAATGTGATGATTAGTGGGTGTCTGAAGGGTAGGAACCCTGGCTCTGCTTTGAAGTTGTTCCGAGAGATGGGCAGGTTGGGATTGAAGGGAAATGCCAGGACTATGGTCTGCGTTGTTTCGGCTTGTGGCCGATCGGCGAGACTCAAGGAAGGAAGATCGGTTCATGGGAGCATAATCAGGATGTTGGTGAAGTCGAGTTTGATTCTTGATACGGCTTTGATTGATATGTACTGTAAATGCAGGAGGGTGGAGATAGCACATAGAGTATTTGAGAGGATGGCAAACAGGAATCTGGTCTCATGGAATGCAATGATCTTGGGGCACTGCATTCGTGGGAATCCTGAAGATGGACTAAAACTGTTTGATGTAATGGTTGGTATGGAAAAGCTGAAACATGAAGCGGAGCTTGATGAGAGTCCAAGTGCAGGAGGAAGTGTAGCAAGGTTAATGCCTGATGAAGTAACCTTCATTGGTGTGCTATGTGCCTGTGCTCGTGCCGAGCTTTTGACTGAGGGCCGGTCTTACTTCAAACAATTGACTGATGTGTTCAATGTGAAGCCCAATTTCGCTCATTTTTGGTGTATGGCAAATCTTCTTGCAAATGTAGGGCTTGTTGATGAGGCAGAAGAATGCCTGCGGAACATGGCAAAATTTAATGGTGATATGTCGCATGAATCATTGTTATGGGCAAGTTTGCTTGGTTTATGTCATTTCAAGAGAGATGTGTACTTGGGGGAACGTTTTGCTAAACTTCTGGTTGATACGGATCCTAAGAACCTCGCCTGTTACCAGTTTCTACTGAGCATCTATGCTGTGGCTACTCAATGGGAAAATGTCTCGAAAGTGCAAAATTTGGTGAAGGAAAGAAGGTTAGGGATGATACCTGGAAGCAGTCTTGTGGACTTGAAATATATTGTTCATAATTTCAAAGTGTCAAACAAGCGGCAAGAAGGAATTGAAGCAGTCAAGGTGATGATGGATGAACTAGCTCATAGATTAAGGTTGCCAAGTTCTGATATAGACCAGTCACCAGTGGATCAAAAAGAGAATATTAGCTAGAATGATAACAGGGATGAAGATGAGAGACAAAGCCAACCGCTGAACAATAGGCGTAAGAATTAATTCCCATTTTTCAGTTCGTCTTGATTTTTGTTAGTCAAAACATTCATGGATGCTCTCAGATTTAAATAGGCGTTAGTTTAGTTTCTCTTTTTTTGGGTTCTTTCCTCGCATATGGCTACACCCTTTGAGTGTCACACTAATTCCATTCGAGGCGATAGTTGTCCCCGCCAGAAGGGCATTTCTATTCGGGCATGCATGCCGATGCTTACAGATAATCCCAATTTTGTATTGAGGTACTTTTAATCTTGGAAAGCTTAGCATCGCTTGTGCCCGACTTGTAGCTTGGTTTCCCGAGACTTTACCGAAACCAGTTTTAGATTGGAAACGAGAAAACAAACATGCTCTATCTTTCTCAGTTTCTATACCATCATGGATTTTTCTGCTACCCTGCAACAGAAATATGTGGAGTTGCTAAAAATATGAATCTGGTGGAGCTGCTACCCTCCCCTGTTAATGAAATGGATTGGTTAGAGATGCTAGAAATATAAATTTATTCACGTTCAAAAAATGACTCAAGACAGGTACCACCACTTGCAGGAAACCATCCGCTTAGCAATATGGAGTTGCTTGTGTTCAGCAAGTTGTTTCATTTTACTTGGTTGTAGCAAATGTAGTTGCCAGATGCTTAACGGACTCCCTAACCATAAAGAATCTGTCCATTGACGGTTTGAAATACGATCCAACTGGTAAATATGATTTAACCCTTTGACGCATCTCAGTACATTTAAGTGATGAAACAATCCCAATCGCCACCAGCCGCGTTGCTCAACTCAGATGAGCCATCCTCTGTGACCGAAAAGTACCAGTTGACAGGAAAAGAACCAGTTTCAAAGAAAGGCGAACAACCCTATTTGAAAAAGTATTATTATCTCACTAATCGTGTGACAGGAATCTACAGGTTTTGTCCAGGAATCTATATTTGTTTCAACTTGTTTGAACTTTAAAATAGAGCTCTCTAGTAAAGTGGTCTGAGAGCCTAAGTACTCAATTGTTTATAAGACGAATAAGTATCAGCGATTGATTTCTTAACGCACTTAAGATGGCCTTTGTTACTTGTGTGGACCTAAAGAAAATTGTAATTCAGTGCTCAACTTTAATACATAAATTAATAATGTGAATGGACCCTGAACATGCAGCTAGCACCTTTGCAAAGCTGATCAATTAGTCTTCGAATATTGCTTTGCAACCCGCGAGGGTACAAAAACACACACAGCTAGTACCTTTGCAGAGCTGATCAATTAGTCTTTGAATATTTGCTTTGCAACCCGCGAGGGAACAAAAACATACATTACCACGTACTATATGAGATGGAAAAATACGAACCAGAGGTTGGCAATGATTCAATTATCGATAAGCCTGGTACTAAAATCCGCCCATTCTCTCACCCCACAATCAACTATTACTTACATTAAACTTGCCCTTAAGTTCATGAACGAAGATAAGTCTGACCATTGAACATATAGTCAACAGGAATAGTCAGAAAGATAAAGCAAACAACTATAGCAAAGATAAATGCACATGGCATATCTTTCATAAACAAAACAACGCAAAGCAAAGCATAGCATAAATCCACATGGATGATCTTTGACTGAGATGTTAAAAGCGTTAACAAAATCACTCAAACGCCCATTGGTTTTCCCGACGAACTTCCTCCTCTTCCTCGGGAGTGAAGTCATTCTTAATGTTAAAGGTCTTGCGGATTTCCTCTGGAGTCTTCCCCTTGATCATGTCTGCTACAGTCTGGCATGTGAGGTCCAGCAGGCTCTTGATGTTCAAGTAGTTAGCAGCCTGAAAAGAAAAAATGTCACAACACAATGCAGTTGCACACCCTTAAAATAACCAATAAATACAGCATATAGGCGTACATGTAAAAAAAATGAAAAAACATGGAAGCAGGAAAAATGCACCAGCAGTTAGTAATTCTATATTCATAAGCGCAAACTAAAGACAAACAGGGCGTGTGAGTGGCAAGATCAAGACAATATATTCAATAATACAAATATAAAAATAAGCTGTGGATTGATCATATGGAGCAACATATGTACCGGATAGGACAAGGAGATACGGTATAGATCAAATTAGAAATCATGTACAATATAATTAGAAGTATGAGTATCTGTAAATTATCCTATAGTAGACTATTCTGAAGTATAGGTGCATTATATGGAGCAACAAACTAAGCAAAAGAAATCACATATACGCTGAGGTTCAGGTAAAGATACACACACCCAAGCATAAATATAAGCTACCATGTTCAGAATCAACCATGACAAGGCAAAAGAAACATCAATCTCAACAAAAGCTCATCTAATAGAGACCAATTACAGTACAATTGCAACTACATAGAGTGGCAAGACTCACCACTTAATCACCCGATTCATAATCAGTAATCACAATTCAATTCGAAAACAAAGCCCAAAAAAAAAACAACATCGATTCGAACGACACGGATTCCCAATCCCAATAACAAACAAAAACCCTAACTTAACCGCAATCACTCCACCACCAACACACAGAAATGTCAACAATCACCACAACAGCAAATCAAATCAGAAATCCGCATCACAAAAAATTACAAAATTAAATGAATAAATTGAAAAAAAAAAAAAAGAGAACTGACCAGGATGAGTTCGAAGAGTGTCGCCTGGTCAACCTTGACGAAATCGGCGTCCCATGCCTTGAGATCATCGTCGTTGGGCTTATCCTCGGCGGTGGAGGCCTCAACGTGCTTCTTGCAGTACTCGATCACCTTCGCCAGGATCTTGCTGCTGACGTTTGGGAGAGGGATGCCGCTGTCGGCGCAATCGTCCTCGATCATGTGCTTGATGGTCTGCGACTCCAGCGCCACCGCCTCGTCCACCTCGAAAGCCTCTCCGTCCGAACTCTTCAGGGTGATCTTCCTCGTCGCCGACATGATTGATTTTTTCCTCCTTCTTCTTCCACCCCCTCGGTGAAATCCCTAACCCTAGCTTTTTCTTCCCAAGTTGGGTATGTGTGATTCCTAATGAAAATAACCAAGCCGGGCTGGGCCTTACTTATATAGGAGAGGGCATCCTACTAGAAGCTTGAAGCATATTTCTTGTCACGGGCGTTATCCAATGGCTCTCCTACGTGGCCAGATTTAAGGATTTTAGTTTCTTTTTTACTTTCCATTACTGGATAAACATATAAATTTGTTTTTAATATATTTTGACGTTATAAAAATATTTTCTATTATTATTCAATTAAATTCTCTTTATTTATGTAATTTTTTAAATAATAGATATGAAAATAAATTAATATGGTTGACATAATAATATAAAATTGTGTAAAATTTTTCTATACTTATAGTATATATAAACTAATTCTGATATATTTACTTTTAGTCCAATCTATATATATATATAGATTTGTTTGAGTTTGGTTTTAAATTGACAAAGTTTTTTTTTTATGTTGCTCAATATATCCACTGTTGGTAGCTGACTAATTTTTTTGAGATGAGAGTTGACCATCATTTTTCATATACATCATAAGAATTGAACCCCTAAATAGATATTTAAAGAGCTCATCTAGTAACAAAAAAAAATTAGGATTTTTCTTCTCACTCAATATCAGACAAAGATTACGATATTCAAATCTATTCTGAATTTTGAATCAAATAAAAATAAAATATTGACAAAATTTTATAACTAATAAAATCTAAAAGATTTAGTTTCAATTGATTTGTATTTTTCAAACACCGATTGAATTGGGCTATATTTCGATTTTAATTTTTAAAACTGATGTGATCTAATTTAATTTTTTAATGAAAATATTTTAATTGGATTAGTTTTCCACTTTGCCTATTAAAATGTTTAGATTTTGGAGCACTTGGATGCTTCATGAAGTGATGAAGGCTTCAATATGTTGCAAACAGATATAGATATTTGATCTAAAAATGGGGATTTAAGCCTTAATATTTTCCTCTTTTATCAATAAAGCATTAGGTTCAAATAAGGAGGCTTTTGGGACATTTTTAGGAAGGACAAATCATATTTTGGCTAGGTTTAAAGATGATAATTGCTATCTTATTCATGAAACACTCATCCTACCTAACTTGTTTGGGGTCAAATTTTAAACCCACTATGAATTGAGCAGATATCATGTGTAAAGAGGGTTAGAGTTTAGGTGAACTTAAACGACACACCTCACATGCCATATAAATATTTTAAAATATAATTGAAACTTTATATGCTTCATTATTTTTTGTATTGTTGTTAACTCCACAACCTCCTTATTGATTTGTTGTTTTGTTATTGTAGTTCTTTATGTACTAAATAAATGTTGATTTTTTACACTTTAAATTATTATATTTGACTTATTTAATTTTTTGTTTGTTATTTTCTTGAAACTATAGTCCTTCTATATATTTATTAGATTTTATGATAGTATGTGCTTGAAAAAACTGATAACTGATAAGCACGTCAATTTTGTTAGCTATCTAAGTGTAGTTGATTTTTTTTTTTTAATACATGTAGTTGATTCACTTTAATCCTCATTTTAAATAGATGTTACAAATCCTTTGACCTTAACTAGGTTTGATGACAATGTTGTTCCATTCATTCTTATTCTATATGGCACATTCCATAATTACTTTATAACACGAATAGCAGTATTTGCCGTCTAAATCCTCTATTTCTAGCATGTTGTGTGTTGGATCCATCACACACCCAAAAAGAATTAAAACAAAAAAACTAAAATAAAAAGTGCAAAAAAGAATCATAACCTATACATGCAACTCCATCTCTATCAGTCTCAGAATTAATTTTGGTGACAAGAACTAAGTCTAAATACATAGGTTTGATGACAATATGTTGTCCCTTTCATTTTGATTCTATATGGCACCTTTCGTAATTACTCCATAACACGGTAGTATTATCTGGCCTCTGAATTCTCTATTTCTAGCATGTTGCTCTTGCGTTGGATCCATCATACACAAAAAAACAAACTAAAATAAAAGGAATCATATTTTGCATCCCAAACTAAAGGTGTCCATGTGATCCCAAACAATATATATATATATATATATATATGGGAATAAAACATAAAATTATGTGATATTTTTAAATGATCATGTGATCATTAATTACCATTAATAACTTTCAATCTTGATCCTCCATGTATGGTTATACAATCCAAATTACCATCCCACTTTCATAATAAACCACTCATCTCACTATAGTTATCCTTCATAACTTATTTTGGACACAACATCCAACCCTCTTTATTTTAAATAGGATTTATACTAAAGGCAATTTTATAATTATCTTCTATCATTATTAATTACCAAAATAAAATATAGAGGATGCTAAATAACCTTCACATGCAGAAGTTAGCAATCCCATATATATATATAGAATTGAAACACCATATTTTTTTGTAAAATGTTCATGCAAATTTTGCTTATCACTCACATTGCATGATTATATATATATAATTGAAACACCATTTTTTTTGTAAAATGTTCATGCAAATTTTGCTTATCACTCACATTGCATGATTAGAAGTTCTAAAGTTGTCATGCATAATTATTTCTCATCCACATGCAAAGTATAATTATGATTCATTCAATTTTTATGATATTCAATTTTAAAGCCTAGTGGCATAAAAATTTAAATTACATAAAAAAATACAATTTTTTTAAAGAGAATCATATAGTAGATAAGAACACTTTTATAAAGAAATAGAGTTTAATTTTGATACATCGATGGAATAAATTTTTTTTATATAATCATCCAACTATATATTATCACATAAAAAAATATTTGACTCCATTACAAAAACCATGCACATAAAAAATTGGATTGAATGAGAGTATCAGTACATCAAAATAAATTAAAAAAATATGCAAAAGTTGTTGCTTAATTAATTATTTACTCCAGTGATTAATAGTTAAGAAAAGTCATATTTTAATACTTAGACAAAATATTTGCAAATGATAGAGTATATATTTGATACCCACATAAGAAACCTCTTTAGTATGGATTTTTCACTCTTTTAAAATTGAAAAAAAATTCATTATTTACATTAATGCTGAAATGGAACATTAATTATCAATGTGCAAACTTTTCATTTTATTAGATAAAATCGCTATAAGTTATAGCAATTTTATTTTACCAAAAAATCACCGTAAGTTACAAAGATTTCTAAGCAAAACGAAATCGCTATAACTTACAATGATTTTTAGGCAAAATAAAATTATAACGCTTTCAATTGTTAAAAAAATTGTAAGGAAAATTGTTAAAAGAATGAAATTGTTAGAAAAATGAACAATAGAATGGAAGATTAGATAGGTTTTGAGATATACATTATCACTTTCTTTATAAAATTACTAGTTTATTACCCGTAATGCACATGATAATAATAGTAAGAAATATATATTAAATTTATCTACATACTTTTAAAAAATTATACTCTATACATATTTATGCAATAAAAAATTTATTGCATTTCTTTAAAAAAAATATATTAATTTCTATAAAATACAATGCAAAATAAATAATTAAAAAAGTGGAGTACGATAGTAAATAAATAAATTGTTCAATATCATTTATGTAGCATAGATATTACAAAGGAAATAGAACCATAACTAATAATCAACTTCATAATGATAGTAAGCTATAATATTATAACATCATCCTTTCATGTTCTACAAAATAGCAAATATATAGATATTAATTGATTATACATCTGACATTATTTTAATACATATAAAATGCAAATAATAACATATTAACTAAATCAGAGCTAAATATATTTGAGAAATAATTGTGCTTCAATATAATTGTTTCATTCATAACCATTTTATGGATGGAAAATATATGCCTTAGTTGGATGACACATAAGCTATTCGTTTCTCCAAAACTCAATTTATATATATATATATATATTTGAATCAATTATAATTAATTGTATTTATTACTATAATTATTGTAATTGTGAGATCAACTTGATTGAAATAATTTATTTTAAATCATAATATAATTTTCAACAATAAATACAGAGATTACTATTTTTAAAAAAATTGGATTTTTTTTTCCAAATCCTATTTTAAATACTAATCCTTAAAACAAATATCTAATCTGAAAAAAATTAGTATGCCTAATTTAACTGAAAATCAAGAATCATGATTGATAATCAAACTGGAATCAATTATATTTATTATTATAATTAGTATATTCCCTATACAAATAAGTCAAGCGACAATTACTAATCAAATTAAAGTGAAATATTGAAATCAATTATAATTATTTACATTTATTATCATAATTATTGCAACTAATATTATGTATAAATATGTTGTTGACAAAAAAAATCATATCAAAATAAATAACATGAATGAAGTATAGTGCCAAAAAATTATTTATTTTGTATAAATTATAATTAACTGCAGTTATTATAGAAATAACATATTATCTTTTGGTGTAATGAGGAATTCACATATTAATATAAGTAAATATAGTTGATTAAAAAATAACATGAGACATTCTCTAATAAAAAATTTATGAATAAAAAATTATATTTATTACAATCATTGTCAATGATACATTCCTTTAAAAAATGACTAAAAAAAATCTGATATTATTTTTTCATGTCCTATACAAAATATTATTCTTTAAAACAAATATTTAATTTTTAAAAAATAGCATATATGATACCAATACCTGAAAAAATGTCACATTACCAAAATAAAACAAAAAATAACCTTGATACATAATCATTTCAATTTTTTTCAAAATTAATTATTTAATTATATTTAAATCTATTTTAAATCAACCTTATTTCGTTGAATTTTTTATTCTATTTGAATTTACTCTGTTTTAATATACGATCAATCAATTCTTTATGTCTTTAATTAATTACAGATTAATATTTGATAAATTTTAATAAATAAATAACTTTAATCAATTAAAATTTTCTAATTAGTTTCCTTATTTGATACCATTTTAATCAAATCAAATAAAAAATTTCTAAAATCAAAATAATATAAATGACTAATTTCATTTATAAATCAACATAGTGTAAAATATTATAAAAAAATCGATTTTTAATTTTTAATTTCAAACGGAGATATGATATCCTAAAGTGGATATCTGATGTAATTTTAAATGATATTAATTTACAATAATAATATTATGAAATTGATATAAAATAATATCAATAATAATATTGATAACAAAATTTATGGTCAATCATTAATCAAATGATTAAAATCAATATAGTATAAAATATTAAAAATAAATATGTTTTTTTCTTTTTTATTTAAAACAGATATATGTTTTAAAAACTGGATGTAGTATTAAACATTAAGAATCATTTAAAATATTTAGTAATCCAATCTAATATGGACATAATATTCAAGAATAATTTAAAAATTGACATATGATATAATTTTAAATAATATTAATTTTGAAATAAAGTAATCTTTAAAAGTTAGTTAAAAGAACATGCTACTAATGATTTTTTTTAATTGTAAATCAATATATTATTAAATATTAAGAAAATATATATTGTTTAAAGTTATATATATATACATAAAAAATAATTTTAAAAAATATATATAGATTAATATTAGATATAGATATGAATTCATTATGTAATTCATTTAATATTTATGATAGAAAAACATTTAATATTTTATCTATTTAGTTATAAATAATAATTAACTAATACAATTATTGAAAAAATTCTCATTAAGATATGATAAAAAGGCCAAATGAAATTTTTAGGTCGAAAATAAATTCAAGTTGAAATGATGTATGGAGTTTTTCTTATCCGAAAAACTCTTTTGTATAAAATATCAAATATTATTCCTAAAAACAAATTTCAAATATTAATTATATTTATTATAATTAATATAATTGGTTTTTCTCTGAACAAATAATCGGAATAAAAATATATGATCCGATTTTTTTCAATCCTATATCAAATATTATTATTGTATAAAAAAAGTACCATTTCATGTGTGTAAGCAATCACATGAAAGAAGAGCCTTAGATACAAATATTAGTGATTAATTACATGAAATAAAAACTAAACAATCTATAGCATCATAGAAGAAAGAAACTTGTCCATAAAAATATTGCATCAAAATTAGAACTTGTTCATCAATCGCCAACAATAAGTTAAACTTATCAATTAAAAAAAGGAAAAAACAACTTCCCAAACAACAAAATAAACTTAAAAAGAATTCATTTCTACTTTGCTCTCTACTCCACCAAAAAAGATAAACTAAAGAAAAACTTCAAAATCAAAACACCGCATATGTCCACTGCAACTTGAAAAGTTCTTCATATTATCACCAACCACAGTAAACATGCAAGTATCTCCTTTCTTCAATGAGCTCAATTTGTAGAATACCTTCCATCCTAAATCATCATTGCCCAAAATAAAAACGAAGGAGATAAAAGAAAAAATGGAATAATTAGAAGTAAAAAACCATTACAAATTAGCACAATTACTAAGACAACAGAATGACAACATAAAAGAAACACATGGAATAATTGGAAGGAAAAACATCACAAATTAGCATAGTTACCAAGACCAATATAGTGAGATGATTGATATAAAGTGCAGCATACCATATATTCTATAGTTTGCTTACATATATATAGCCCACCTTCTAAAAGCTTTCATGGAGAATATAATTGTTTGATTGACAATCAAAATTATTGATTGAGAGTTATAATTATTTGATTGACATTTATGAGGCTAGATTATAATTAATTCAAAATATTTTATTGGAAATAATTACTAAATAAATGACTTTATATAATTGACTTAATCATTGACTTTTTATGGGCGGGAAACTAAATGTATAGCCGAATGACAAGTTTTTGTAACATTCCAAATTTATTTCAAAAAATTTTATTTGAAGTTTATTAATTAGAGTTTCATGAATTGGATAAAATTAGTCTTGATAAGAATAGGTTACTAAGAAAATGTGAACAGTGACCATATGGGCAAGGCCAACCCTAAAATTGGGACCTGAGATGCCCGAGACTAAGAAAGTATAGGATTAAGATTAGAAAGGGTTAAAAATAAAAATTTTAGACCTAGAATTTAATTTCGAGTAATATATGTTTTTCAGAATATGGTGTTTTACCTCGGTTAAATTATGATGCGTAGTTTCCTACATCGTATGAAACTTGCAGTGTAAGTTGAACACCTCATGTGACAAGTGTGTGTTTTAGAAGAAGCCACACCATTACCTTTACAAGGAGCCAATAAGAGCTTTACAAAAAATTCACATGATTACCTTATGGAAAATAATTTTATAATGGAAAATTAATATGTATATTGTTATAAATACACAAAATTAAAAAACTTACCATTTCCTCCATCAAATTTTCGGCCAAGTCCCCTCCCATACAGCCATCTTCATGTTCTTCTTCATCAAACACCATAACCAAGCTTGATACTTGGAGTTACAACACCAAAACTCCATAACCAAAGCGTAAACTCCATTCTAGCTCTTGAAATCCCTAGATCAAATACCAATAGAGGACCCTCACCTAATCACATTATCAAGTTAGTTGTTGTTCTTGCTGTGTTACAAGAGCATTTGAGAGGGTTAGATTAATAATTGGGTGTAGGAGCTCTGAAAATTTATTTGGCTCTGTTTTGATGAGATTTAATGGTGGTTTCATAATTTTCTTTAGAACCAAAATTCTGCAGGCATACTAGATTGGCTGAAAAGATAATGGAATGTTTAGGATTTGATCTCATTGATACCATGTGGATTTATTAATGATATTATGCATATACAATGGTCAATGTTTGAAATGAAAGTGTTGACAGATGCTCTATGAGGTAGAAGCTGAGATTGTGAGTAATATGTGTGCACGTGTAAATAAGAAGCATACATAATCAAGATGCATATATGATTGTGATACTTGTATATATGCCATAGAGCATAAAGATGATATGTGCATATAATTGTGAAAACTTTTGACAATTGCTTACACGAATGAATATATCTTATTGGGCTGGGGAAGGTCGTCTAGTAAATCAAGGAAAATGAACCCGACTACCCTCGAAACGAGTAGAATAAAAGAACCTAAGAATATATCTGTGAGAATTGGAGAAAGTCATCCAATGATCATGTACATGAATGAGCTCAGAAGATCCGTGTATGAATTAGAGGGAAAAATCTAAGGATCATTTATAGGAATGGGCTCAATCCTGAAAAGTGGTTTATGGAGTACTCTAATCTAATATAATCGTAGACTAATCCTCACTAGGGTAAAGTTTGCCGAGAACGCTATGGACTATTTAATCAGTGAATAATGATAACTGGATCTAAAAAAAAGGAAGAAAAAGGAGTGAATCATCAAACTCACTAAGTGGATTCTCATCCACCACCCACATGGGACAACCAATAGAATATACATAATATACATGCATAAAGCAAGATCATTTTAATATATACATGCATAATTACACAGGAAAGCATTTCTAAATTCATGGTGTTGTAATTGCTAGAAAAACAGAAATCTCTAATGATGATGATGATGATGATGATAATAATAATAATAATTACTCTGATATCTAAATTCTAAAAAGGCACCTAACGAGGTCCCATAAGGTGGACACCTAGTTTCATTCTTTGAATACTCTGAAGAGGCGAGATTATCCTCTGGTGGACAATTTCATACCAGGGCTAATGATCTTAGTTGTTAGCTCACTGATTGTTCTCTATAGTTACCATCTGAAGCTAATTTCCACATAACTGAATAATTCTGAAAACTTTTAATTCATATAATCCTAACTAGCTGATTGTCAAGCATAACTAGGGTTCTGAAACCATGCCTAAAGGATTACCAGCTTGTAGATATAGTGATTTGAGAAAACCCACAAAATGTGTCTAGCCAATGTTCTGAATCATACTAAGTTTAATACTTTCAATAATAGGACTAAAATTCTAAAATCATATTTCAAGTTGACACAATTTCAAAAACTTGGAAACTTGTAAATCATAATATCATGTCTGTCAATGACAATAAATCATACTCAATTCAACATTTTTAACAAAATATAATAAAAAATTCCAAAATCTTGAAAACGAGTAAATTTCATCATTTCATATTTCGTGTCTAACAATTTCGATAAACTTGCCAAATCCCATATTTTTCGATAAATCTTTTCATGCGCATATAAAACATTTTAATGACATACAACAAATCAATTATGGTTCCATAGTTTTCTAAAACATTTTTTTTTATGACTTACTCAAAGGTTCATAATTCTTTCAAAGTTGGCATATTTTGTAAAATCATATTCATAGCATATTTTCACTTCTAAATTCATATGTAGCAGTCATAGCATTAAGAACATAGCTATAATAACCAAAAATAAGTTCATGAGTTCAAATCCACTCACCTTAAAGGGCCAAGTGAGAAGTATCATCATTAGCTTAACCTTACGAGTTTGAATGACACCAACCACCCATAGGTTCAAAGACAACATCAAACAACTACCACATACCCTAAGGGCACATTTGGGGATGTTTGGAGGGAAGGAAAACAAGAGAATCCGTGCATAAGAATACCCTAACTCATAAACTTGAGAGAACAGAGAAATGTGTTTGGAGCCTTTTTTAGGGTTTGAACCATGGTAGGAGATGGGTATACATAGAGATGGGGTTGCTTAATGAAATTGCGTTATTTTTTGAGTTTTCTATATCGGAGTCCGGCCATGGCGAGGGGAGGCTCACCATGGTGAGTTTGTCTGAGCATATTCCTTTAAGAGACTAATTAGCAGCTCACCATGGCAAAGGGGTACCTAGCCATGGCAAATTTTCTGTAGCATGCCCCATTTGGAGCTGGTTAGCAAGCTCACCATGGCACACATGTCTACAGAGGGTTCCTGTTTCTGCATTTTTTATGTGTTTGGGCTTTACCGACAACACAAGTAGGTCTCAAGAAATCTTAGGTCATCCTAGACTTATCTACATAGATATGAGTCATCACCCATTATCAAGTTAAAAGTTACTTTTAAGGTGAAGAAAAGTAATTTTGATAGAAAAAAAATCCAACCTTACTTTTCATTCTCATTCTAATAATATAAAATACACTTTTACAAATTTATACTCATTTAAGCAAGCTTCAATACATGTTAAAATTAGATTATGTCCTTTTTTATAATTATGGATCTAAAAATGATTTTACTTTATTCCTTCCAAACAAAAACAATTCTCTTTAAACTTATAAAAATATCACAATCAAACACAAATCAATTCTTCCAACTTTAATTTCTCTAAATATAATTCTTTTCAACCTAATTCTCCCAAAAATAATTCTACCTTGGCTTCCCTCTCAATCTGCCTGTAATGAATTAGTGAAAGTAAAGTCCAACCAACAGATCATAACAAGCATGCCAAGATGTTAACTCAAACTATATTAAACAAGGAAAATGATACACCATCAGATTCTGCTAAATCTATATGCTACATCTTCTGGGTTCAAGAAAGCTGCTTTACACATGGGTAACTGAGGCCAGCTGCATTGAGAATAAAAAATACAAAGTTCCTGCCTTCCTATGGAGTTCCGATGGCCAATTGCCGATATTTAATATGGTCTTTCAAGGACCCTTGAATCACTAAACAACCAATGACGATGCCATTTGTTACTTATGATTCCATGTACTGGGAAGGTGGAGGGCTTGTCTTGGTCTTCTCAGGACCTGCAAAATGGTTTATCATTAACCAGAAAAAAATCGTAGTCAAATAGAAATTTATGACAAGAACACCAAACTAGATGCAATTCAACAGACAACAGGTTTTACAGAGAAAAGAAGAGACAAGACCAAGACATGTGAAAGGTCAATTGGCGTTCTGAAAAGGAGAATCAGTAGGACATACCACTAATTCCCCGGATCTCCACTTCTCTCCATTCTTGCACAAGCGCACAGCAGCAACACATCAAATGAGAGAGAAAATCAATAAAGCCCCCCTATCATAGAATTTAACCGTGAGTACCGAAACATTTTAAAGAGACCAGCGAATGCACACAAGTATGCACAATAATAAATTTCTAAATTCCAATTTCTACCGAATGCTCACATCTTAACAAACACATTATCTGTATTTTTGGACTCACTTGGAAAATTGGACAATCAGAAATTACTTTGAAAAAAACGCAAGAGTTGGAATATAAATATAAATATACATTACAAATAAAAAGGGAAAGTAAAAATTAATAATATTAAATAAGAAGATATTAGGCATTAGCTCATAGCTTCCAGTTACAAAAATAGATGTGGAATATATCAGTATGCATTTTGCACAATACAATGAGCAAGCATTACCGTGATGTTCAACATCTTCCGAAGCTTCCTCCTTATGCAGCTAGTATAGCAACAGCAAGACAGAATCAATGAATATGCCATCAATTCATTACATGCTTCTCCAGAAGCTGAAATAAAAAATAAAAAAAAAGGCAAAAATTATGGTCGCAGAACCTCAACAAAGTGTTTCAATTAACCAGATCGAATAAAAGCATACAGTGAGAAATATTCGCATTGTGAATAACCCATAGCATTAATCTTAAAAATTTAAAGAAAGGGTCTAAACTATATAAAATCATGTATTCATTGTTGGTAAAATTCAAGATATATCACTCCACTTCAGTCTTCAGAATATAAGTAAGTGTATATATGGCTTGTTCAGTCTTCATGTATTCATTGTTGGTTCAATTCAAGATATATCGCTCCACTTCAGTCTTCACAATATAAGGAAGTGTATATATGGCTTGTTCTAAATCTTCAGTTTTAATTTGATGAAATCAAGAATCAAGATTTCAGATTGCATAACTCTTGCTTGTCATAAAAGAATCGGCAACCAAAGAAGTAATTTAGACAAAAATTTAAATTGAAGTCAAATATATAATGTTAAGATTGATATCAACTTGATCTACTTAAACTCTAGCCTTGTTGGCAAGAAACATTCAAAATGAACCAGTACTCTGATATAGATTCATCACTTTTAATGCTAACAGTAACACAATGCATTATAGCTTAACTTACACACGGGCCTGTTTGTTGCAACAGTAGCAATCTTTGAAAATGTTCCACAAGGATAGAAGAATGTCTTCATACCTGCAGATCAAATGCTATACTTATTACTTAATGAAAAATAGAGAGATTAGAGAGCTCTCTTGGGCTGACTTATTTCTATTTATATTATTTCCTTGTTTTATGGTCTGTTCATATGACTCCTGATACTCTCCTTATTTTAACAAAACAATAGGGAAAAGCATGGTGAAGGAAAAGGGAAAGGCAGATTCCACAATTACCACTACAAGTGTCTAGTCTCATTTGAGGTTCACAGAAAAACTGGGGTCCAGCAACACAAATATTTCATGCACATCACACAGGCCATCTTTATCCTTTTACTAGCTTACATTCTAATTCTAATGCAGTTGTTTATTTCATCCAATCAAGTGTCGAACAACATCTCATGCAAACCTAAAGAAAATTGAGGAGAGAACATACAAAGAGAAGGTTCAGAGCAACAAGCAAGTAAATCAGTATGCCAATCTTCCTGATGATATGAACTTCCACTTGACAGATCCTTTTGTGACTCCGCCGATCTGTTTTGAGTCCAGGGATATAAGTATCAGGCTCACAGTCAGTATAAGTTGGTAACCAAAAAGGTAATGACGGATAAACTTTATAAGAAATAACAACTAGTGACTGCATGCCAACAAAAAAGAGATAGAAGAAGCAGGAACTATAGAGTAGTTAAAACTAAGGGCAAACCTTAGGGCTTCCTAGATGTCAGAAGTGTATGGCTAACGATTCACATAAATATTCTGATTCCTGGTCAGTCAGTCATCCCGAGTGAATTCAAAATACATATCAAAGTTGAGAGAGAGGGAAATAAATTACCTTGATGCTGAAAGAGTGTCACTTTTTGTATAGTGCTTTTCATCAGATGAATGACCCTTGTCACCATTTGCATCCAAATGACTGTAATCCTCCTTCTTATAAATTTTTTCAGGTGAACACTTCTCTGGAATAGAATAAGCTGCAATTTCTGTGACATCTAATAAACGTTGAATGACTTGACACTGATTCATATCCAAATTTTCTTGTGAACGTTGTAGCTCTAGTTTAAGCTTTTCATTTTCTTTTTTAAGTGCTTCGGTGAAAGAACAATTGGGTACGAACAGGAAAGAGTTTTCTTCAGCACTGCAGCATCTTCTTTATCAGGATCAGGTTTTAAGATAACCGTCTGCACCTTTTGGTCCTCATCATCCAATGTGTATTCACGTTGATCCTTTTCAATAACTTCAAGTCTTTCCTGAATATTCCAGAGAAGCAATAGATTGTTAACCATATTCAGTCCCAATTTACAAAGGCAGATGCCACAAAGTAAGCCACAGCGTAAAGCAGGTCAAAGTCATTATAAATGTTGGGAAATATGTAAAACCTAGAAGCAGAATGCTGCACCTTGTCAACACTCTCAGAGGTGCACCCTCCCACACACACTCTCTCACAAATGGAAAAAAGGAACTGGAATTTGATTAATTGGTTGATGGATTACAACTTGGGCCATTGCCCTTTTGTATTGAGCTGTTAACTAGAAGGAAAAACTACGGTAAAACCAATACCCAACTCTATCTAAAGGATCAGAATGATGCAGCTAAAGCATATCAGTTGCGCTAACCCTGAATGAGTTAAGAGTCCTAATTTGCATTAAATGTTTCCTTGTCCTGATAGACAAAGCATCAGCATATTTGTTGTGCATATACACGTGGTGAGGAGACAGGAATCACTCTGCATATTAATGCCAATAAGTATGAATCAGAATGCTTTGGGCTTCAAAAAGAGTATTCGGTCAAAAGCTATTAAACAAGTTCTTTAAATGAATCCTTACGAAGGCATATTTCAAACTAATGTTTCACATATTTAAGCATACAACCCAATTTTCTTAATTGTATCTAGTATCAGGCTCAACCACATTACGTGGATGGGTGCACAAAGTGTGCATGCAACTTACCAGCATAAGGTAAAAAATTTCACAAGCAAATAATTTAAACTTTATAGCTATCCAGGCTATCTAGCAAACAAGTGGAATATGCTGGATAAAAAGTTGTTTAGGAATTGGGACAATCTAATTCCTTCCATGCCAACCAAGTCTTCCACCAAGAGTTAGCCACCACTTGAATGAAGCAATCCCCATCTCAATACTCAATTGCTTCAGACTAAAACATATCTCAACGTTGAAGCCAACAACAACCTTCAACAAATGTTGAAAATCTGTCAAAACTCTTTTTGCTGTAGGGATTACCCGAATTATATCCCTATTCCAGTAGCTTAAATAATAGTTTAAATTCCCTCTTACCCAAAGACAAGTGTATAGAAACCAGGAATATTTTAAGCAAAGATGGCCATGCAAACAATACAGAATAAATAAAACTCTCGCATGATTGATCAGCAGCATCTAAGAAGTTGAAGCAATAATTCCAATGAGTAAAACACATCAATTTTTCCCTTTTTTACTTTCCCTGGTAAAACCTAATCTTTTTTATTTCAGAAACTGTTTTCAGTTTTTAGTTAGTTTCCCCTTTTTTCAAGATTTTATAAAGGAGACAGTGAAAACTACAAATTCCAGTTTTCAATTTCTATTTCCATTCCTTCACAAAATCTTAAAAATGGAAAACCGACTGAAAACAGAAAATGAAAATGAAAACAATTCTCCGAACCAAACAGACCCTTAAAAAAGGACCATTAACAACAAGAGAAGGCAGATAATTTGAGCAGGGTGAAGAACAACAGATACCCTGACACGAGCATTGTCCACAAGAGTAATGAGAGGAACGAGCCTCAGGTATCTGTCAATCTCATTCTGAGCCTTCCTGAACTGATAAACAATGTTCCAACCCATGGCCAGCAAATAGAGGTAGCTACGGTCCTGACAGCTATTGACCAATATATAAGACCTTCTCAGAGCATCCTCAAGCTGCTCCAGAGGCTCCCTGGTCTCAGGGTACCTCTTCAGCTCCGAGATCTTCAGCTGCTCCAGCAAGTTCCCAATCAACTTCAGATGCTGCGCAAATTGCCTGCAGTTCTTCTTGTGCATCCGTGCTGTCGTTGCAGCTCTCACAATCATCCCAATCAACCGCACAGCATCAAGCCCTGTCAACTGTGCCACATTTGCAATTTCCCCCATATGATCCCATGGAGATGCCATTGCCCACTCAAAATCAACCTAACATATCCAAATTTGCATTTTAATCCTTAATTTCATCATCAAATTGCAAAAATAGAAAATAAAAAAAACATATAGTAGAGCTCAATTTTTTTTTTTTCCAAATACCTTCGATTAAGAATATAGCATTGACGTCCTAAGCTTTTGATGGTTGAAATTTTTTAGGACGGATCAAGCCTTCCTCGGTAAAACGTTTCTCAGAGATAGCATTGCAAATAACAAGATCTTGGATATTAAGAGACACGGACACTGCAAAATAATGAAAATACAGCAAACATTCTTTTTTAAGACAAACAAAGAAGAAGATAATTATACACTAAAATATAGAAGAAGAAAAGCATGTTAGCACTTAGCATGCATGATTAAACATTTTTCACCCAAACAAGCATGGCAAAAATAATCCATCACCTGCTTCACAAAATGGAAATTGCAGTGCCAGTCCTTGTACTTTTTATTTTATTTATTTATTTTACCTTTTTGTTTCGGCGAGCTTGTAAGGAAGGAGTGTTACGTAAAATGGGCGAAAGTAACGTGTAAGATACGGAGAAAAGAACATAGAATTCAGGTAACTGCAGGCATTGCTTTGCGAGAAGGAGGTGTTTTTCCTCTGAATCACTGGGTTGTCTCTCTCTCACTCTCTCTCGCTCTTGCTCTTCCTATCGCCCACGCTTATTCGGTTCGGTGTTGTTTGTCTCTGCTCAGTTTTAGTGCAGAGCCCAGGCTTGGCCTCATGTACTTCCCACCTCCAAGTACCCCACTGCCCTCCGTTTTATCGCGTTATTACGGCTGTGCCACCACCCTCTCTACGCTTCACGGGCTGTTATTAAAGTCTGTTATACTGTAGCGGCGTGATACGGACAGGTTGACCCTTCCAGAAGCATTTTAAGCGTTAGAGCATAGAGGAGAGGAAAGAGTTGATTGATAATATTTTAGATGCTAGGCCAGCTGGCACTTGAGAAGCAAGTGCGCCTTATTGGCAGCCTTGTGCCAACAAATTGCCCACCCACATGCACTCTTGTTTTGTTCATAAAAATTTCACTTGCTAAATAATATTATCCATGTTAAAATAAATATTTTTTATATTTTAGATTTATTCATAAAATGGTATATCTAGACACATCATTAAATCTTAAATTGTGTTCAAATATATAATTTTATAAATAATTAAACAAACCTAAAAATAAAAAAGATATTTATTTTTAAACTATGGAAGGAGTAGTAGTGGGAAGAGTGTAATAACACCACTTTGATAAGGTGGAAGAGGATATAAAAAATTTTCTTTGCAAGCATAAAATTATGTCAGAAGATTCAACCACATTTTATAATTCATGGTATGGTTTTGAATATGTTTATTGATAATATAAATTTTTTTATTCAACCACCCAATTATATATTATTATATGAATAAAATATATAATTAAAACATATTTGACTCTTACCTACTGTTTCAAAAATTATAAATATAAAAGAATTTAATTAAATGATAGTTAAAAACTTTTATATTGTTCATATATTTAAATTAATAAAATAATTTTAATATATTAATGGTATAAAAAAGCTTTACATGATTATCTAATTAGAAATTCCTATTCATAAGAGTTTTTAAATTATAGGTAATTAAATTAGACATTTCATTTTTACTATGTAACATTACACAATTAAATGTTTGTGTACACTTTTTTTTACACTAATCGTGGATATAAATTAAATTACTGTTGTTCCAATCAAATATCTCGATGGGGTGGGATATGTTGGATAAAGATGAAATTAAAGTGGGTTAGATTGGAGCAAGCAACCAACAGGGACCGCAAATGGTCTAATAAAAGGGCCAATAGCGTCATTTAAGGAGGAATTGCTAGTTAGATTAGATTATGATAATAAAGAGGTGTTCATTGAGCAAGAAGAAAAGGCAGTACTAATTGGAAAGAGGTGAACTAGGCAATGGATGGATAGCGAGAGAGATGTGGGTGGATATTCGATTATGATGATCATCTATTCTGTGTCGTAACTGCGAGATGGAGGAACATGATAGAGAGGGAACATGAAATGAGTAGCACGTGGCGTTCACCTTTTTATGTCTTGCGGGTCTTCTCACCAATTGGTCGCTTTCTGTGTCTCCACTCTCCCCCAACGATATCTACATGCAACTCGCAACTGTAGCCTCTGGTCCCTGTGGACTATTTGTCTAACGGAGTTGAGTGCGTCCGGTTAGTTTGCTAGTCATTTTCAGTGGATTAGATTAAAGTTTTAAATTTGTCAAAAAATTGAGTAAATAATATTATAAATTACAAATAATAATATTAATAATAATATTTTTAGTTAAAATTTGTGTAAAGTTATTATGGACTTTAAAAAATTAAAAATATTAAAATTTTTATGAAAAAATTAATCAAAACATTAAAAAAATTTATTTTTAGAATTTTTTTATTTTTTAGTGGGTAATGAATGCTAACTTTCAATTTTATTTTAAACACATCTCATCCTATTTGTGGTGAACTTTTGATAGAATGAGCCTAATGGGATGACTCAACCTATTTTGATAACTCTAATAGTTACATCCCATCCCTGCTTTTTCTCATTTCCAGCTTTCTTTTCTTTAATCCTTTCTATGCAATCATTTCCAGTTTTCTATTCTATATGGTAATGTTATTTGAATATAAAAATAATTTTTTATATAAATATTTAAAAGTAGTAATTCCTGTATAATAACAATATGTAATAGAATTTTGAAAAACAACAATTTATAATGAGTATTATTTAATGTGGCTTACTATTTCCTCAAATTATTATTTTACACAGTTAAATATATAAAAAAATAAATTATAATAAAAAACACAAAATATTTGATGATAATAAGACCTATTTTTCTCTTTCTTTATGATATTTATTAAGGAATTTTCATATTTTAATATAGCACAATGGCCTACACTTTTATAATAGTTTTGAGTTTCCTCCTGGTAATTTTCATGAAAACTTAATCTGGCATTTTTAAAACACTATGATTATTAAAAACAATATCGAATCAAGTTTGATTTTTGTTTTTGAACCACCTTTCTCTTTGAAATGCGCAACAAGCAAGCCATAATGAAAAAGTTCATACTAATTAAGACTAATCTATTAAATATATTGTATAGTCCTTGGGTTAACTATGGTCCATTTTAGGTACTTAATTAGGTCGGCTTTTACTTTTTGATGTTCTACAATCGTGTAAACAATTTCAGGTCAGCTAATGTTGCTTTTGGGATGCATGAAGTTGGATGCACAAGTTATTTTATTGGGTTTTTTATTTTCTCTATCTTTAACTTTTTCAAAATTGATACTTGGTGAGAGTTAATAATTAATATCAAGCTGCTTCTGCTATTTTTTGTGAAAAATAAAAATATTAAAAGTGTACTTTATAGTAGTATACTCAGTTAAATAATAACTACTACATATTGATAGAAAGATATTAGTACCCTTAAATTATCATATGTTTTAAAGATATATCTCCTTCTTAAGTTTTAGGAGGACGAGAAGCTGCTTTCATTTCATATATTAAAATTTCCTAATTGATGCGGTCCATTTTAATCTGATATAGATCGTTCACCTTCTTTTGTAGAGTTTCTATATCTTTTTCACTATAATTGTAGTGCATTTAAAATATGTATTATATTTTATTATTTAATAATCCAACTTATGAAACCTAATTGTAGGCGAGGCGCGGAACGAATGCACCTACTTCTGTTGTGCTATCCATGTGACCCACTATATCCACCTCACATTACATTTGCACACGAACGGTGCTTTAATGCGAGTGGGTCTGTTGCATCGAATATACGAATGTTTAATATTAATTGGTTTTACTAATGTCATATAAAGAACTGTTTAATTATGTGTACTCCATGACCATGACCATAGACCATCTTTACTAACTAAAGACAAACTGAGATACTGCTGGCAAGGCAAATAATAAGCTTTCTATAATATTAATATCTTACGTGATGGAACCTAATCAACCTATAGCTGTTTCGTCACGGGAGAAAAGGAACAAATATGGGTTGTTGGAAACTTTATTTTGTTCTTGGGTCTTCAGGGTGTTGGACTTGGAGCACTATTGTGGTATTCAACTTAATTGGGTGTAAATTTCCGTGACTTCATCAAAGTTTGAACTCTTACTGCTTCACGTATCATCTTTTGGACTCGTTTACGTTCAACATAGTACTGTATGAATGGGTGCAGAAATTAAACGGGACCTAACAAAGGCATAAACCATTTTCTATAATGACTTAGATAATCATTTAGTTTTGCTCACTTTTTACGGGCAAATAAAGTGGGTTTATTTAATTAGCTCTATGTCTCCGTCCAGTTGGCGGAGCCAAGCTAAGGGGTCCGATGGTTGTCATGGTCCCCCAAACTTTGCACATCTATTATATACTTATATATGTGTTTTATATTATAGCGCCCTTATAAAATTGTATTGTGGCTCTTTTTGGAAAAGTCAACAATTTCTATGCATAACATATATAATAACACTTATTAAAGTTACTACTTATTAGTTAGTTATTTATGATATTTTATTTTGTTGTTAAAATGATATGTTGATACACATACTTTTTTTAAGTTGTTCCTAAAAGAAAACTATAGATTCATTTTTAAAAAAAATAAATAAATAATAAAAACAAACTCTAATTTATTAATAATTTGGATGAAAAAACTATGAACTTATTTTATACATTTTATATAACACTTTATTTTATTTTATTTTATTTTATATTAATTAATTTGACCTCCTCCCCCGAAATTCAATTTGCTCCTGTGTTCGTCCAATTTTATGTTTGGCCTAAGATCATGTCTTGTCTGTTGTCCCATATGGAGAGGAAACCAAAGTGGCTTTCAATTTGCAGCGTGCTTGGAATTTGCACACTCTGGGATCCCCTGCACAATGGCTGGTCAGGAAAAAGAAACCCATTTGGGACAATGCCGTTGTCACTGTGGCTAAGAATTTAGATTGATCGTATGGTGAACTTTGTTAAATAAGGGATAACATGCATCTTGCCGAAAAGTGTAGTTAAATGTGCTGCCATTAGATATATATATTTATAGCTAGAAATGTGACTTAAATTCATTTAGCTACACTTTTTGATGAATTTTTTAACACAATAAAATTTACACACAAAACTCAATCATGAAAAATTTATCCTCAATTTTACTCTCTAACCAAAAATACCCTAAATGTATGTAAAAAGCAAAGTGCACATATTGCACCTCAGTTGGCGAAGTTCATGTTAGGCAGACCCAGCAATTGAAGACAGAAACTGAATTGGTTGCATCTGTCATTTGCGTACGCAAATGAAACTGTGTTCATTTAGCGAGGGGATTTGTCTTCAGTATCAATTTTTTTTTTTAACAGACAGTATCAATTTAGGGGATGGAAAAATTTGTTATTTTAACACCTTAAAGTTTGGTATCCCCACTTTATTATTATTAGATATAATAATATTGAAGATCCTCATTCATTCTATTTATCTATTTAATGATGATAAAGTTAGTGTATAGGGTGTTAAAATAATACTACTTAATTGGAGCACATGAAATTGAATTTTGTTAGCAAGTCATGGATATTAAAAGATATTATCTTTTTTCAATTTTTAATTTTTTGTATATATTCATTGTTAAAAGTCGTGATTAATCCATTTAAAACATAGAGTTCAAAGACATGGATATTGTCCCTAATCTCGAGACTCTCTATATATACAGCCAAAAATAAAATCCAACTAGATGCTTAATAAGCAATCTAGTTAGCTATTAAATGTGTTAGGTCTCATGGTTATTTGTATCGTATACTTAAATGCATATTCAAGTACAATTTTATTTTATTGAAATTCTCACTATATCACAATAAATTTTAAAAAAATATTATTCATCATTTTATTTCTTCGAAAAATTCATATACTTAAATGCATATACTTGATCAAAAGTTCATTTATTTAATTAATCTTCATTATGTAATTACAAGCCTTTAAAATTTATTTTCAATTAATATTGTACTGATTACTTGACAGACTCAAATTTGTGAGTATCAATACCTAGCATTATTCCTACAGAGGAAGTATCATTTCGATTTTTCTATAGTTTGATATAATTATTTACAAAACAAGTTTGATTTTCATCTTATTATTTTGAAAAATCATATAAATTAAAAATTTTAATTAAATTAGGAAAAAAATTGTGCTATCCCTCTGTTAAAATTAAATCCATTATTTTAGCTGTTTTGAGTTCATTATACATTTACGGCAGGGCATTAGTTTCAAGCGGTGTGAGATTGAATATAAGGCCTGAAAAGCTTGAGTTGTTACAGGCTTACGGCTGTGATGGGTGCATTTAGTAGTCACTTTAATGCATGCATAATGTTATTTAAATAACAAAAATATTATTTGTGTAGGTCTAAGATGGAATACCTATTCTAGGTAGGATAAAGTTAATGAGTAAGAATAATTGGAGATTATTCACATTAAATAATAATTGAGTGTGTGTTTTAATAGACCACTTATTCTTTAATATACAAATAACATTGCTGATTTAAATAATACTTTACAAATAAGTTTTTCCCAAGAAAAAGTTTAAGAAAAGCTAAATACATAAAAATCGTATTATACATATATTTTGTAGATGAAAATAATAGAACAAAGCACAATGAAATTTTTTAAAAAATCGATAACAAAAGTAATTGTAAGATTGGGAAAAACAGTTATCTTGTATTATATATATTGATTATTGAACCAATACTCTATTATCAACATATTATTGTAATTAATTCCTAATTCAGTTTTCAATTAATACATATTATAAATTAATAATAAATTATTTATTATTAACTAGATATATGAAAAGCATAAGTGAATAATTGAAAAAATATTATCCAAAAGACATAGATGTGTTTGAAAACCATAAGAATTGAATTCTATCAAGTTGAATCCAATCCTTTGATTAAAAATCAAATAAGCCCATAAAATTTGGAATCCAAATAGAATTGAATTTCATTAAAAAATTCTAAAAATAAATTACATCAAATTATGTGTGATTTACTCTTTGATTTGGCCTTAAAAAAAAACCCAAAAAACAACATAATTTTGCTTTTGGAAAAATTGTCAGTAACATTGTTTTTGGAATTTTTTCACAGTAGGAACTGCTACGAGCGGTTGAGTCGCTTCCGTGAAATCATTTTTCTCAGTAGTCTAAAAGATCTTAACCAAACAGAGTCAAACAAGTAGTCTAAAACCATAATTCAGTGACTAAAGTGGAGTTATCTGTTCGCGTACTTTCGAATGAAGTTATCTTTCCGCCAATTTTGTATTTCAATAAAATAGATTTTTTTTATTATAATAGTATTTTTGAATAATTAATAATTATTTATATAATTTTTCATTCTCAACTATTTAATATGATATATAATTAATGACTATTAAAATATATTAGTCCATATATTATTATTTTATATAAAAATATCTTATTATTTTATTATTTATTATTTTTCTTAATATTCATATTTATTTAAATTTGATAGATATTTTGAGGGACTACTTCACGTCCACAAGAATATAATCAAGTACAGTAACCTAGCTAGTATATACAAACTAAGGAGCATGTGCAGCTAACAACCAAACCGGATAAGGGTGACCAAACTTTGAGTTAGGAAATAGGTGATTGATAATTTTACTGAGTATGTTTATGAATTTAAATTTTTGAAGAAAAGAAAGGGAGGAGAATTTATAATATAATTTTATATTAAAATTTGTTTTTTCTTTTTCCTTTCAAAATCTAAAGTTACAAATATATTCTAAGCTAGTATACCAAGGTCACAGCCGCCGACAAATTCAATCATATCAAGATCATCGGCTAGTCGAAACATGATATTTACTTGATTATCCATATAACAGATATGATTTCCTTTCCCATGCGAAGAACAAGTGTCAGGCGACATCCAAGTAAATGGGTTACTGGGTCCAAGTAA
Organism: Dalbergia oliveri; assembly: GCA_030441495.1. Taxonomy (NCBI): domain Eukaryota; kingdom Viridiplantae; phylum Streptophyta; class Magnoliopsida; order Fabales; family Fabaceae; genus Dalbergia; species Dalbergia oliveri. The sequence continues at coordinate 6,850,464 of JAMLFY010000004.1, forward strand.
TATGGCGTAGTTCCCCAAGGAATTTAACCTTGCCCACCTAAGTTGCCGCTTCGCCTCATTATTCAACATTTGAAGTATATAATAGCTCCATTTCTTAATAAGTATTTATTTATAAAATTTTATTTTTTATTCATTTATAAAATTTTATTTTTTATTATAATTTATTATTTTAATAATTATATATATTATTAATTATTTTTTCTTTGATAATTTTATAAAAGATAGAATTAATAAATAGATTAAATATGAGATAGAGTATTGAGATAGGATAATTAGAATAGTATTATAAAATATATTTAAATTTACTCTAATTTTAAGTTATTCAATTATTTTTTTAATATAAGTGTATAAATAAAAATAGACATTTATTAAAAACCGGAGGTGATAACTGATTAACTTCAACACCGACAATATTTTTCTTCAGCTTCATAATGATCGAAATAAACGAGCTCCCTCCCCACCGGTAGGAGACCGCCATCAGGACGACCAATCATCAAATACTTGTGATACAGCACTACATGATACTTAGGGAAGAGATCATCATTATGCGGTGGCGGGGCCATCTTCCCCTCGAAACCGGCTCTTAGTGGAACCATTGTTTTCATATCAAACTCGGTGTACAAAAATAGATTGGTTGATTGGACAAAATCTAAACTTAACCAATTTTTGATTGGATCAATTTTTAAAATCTAAATCCAACCCATTATGTCCCGGTGAATCTGTGAATTTAACATTCAAATAATATGAGAATTTGGATATTGGACATAATAAAGTTATAAAATTTTACAAATAAGAAATAAAATTTTAGAGATATTTTACGATATACGTTTCAAAATAAACCATATCAATGTAAAAATAACATCATGTTATGTAAAATATATTAATTGAACTTTAAAATCTTATAATTTTTTATAAATTATTATAAAAATATATATCTATTAAGAGATTATTTGCTTTTACCTCTAGTTGACTAGGGACATATGACCCAATTTACCGAAAGTGTCCGTGAATTTCAAGACTTTAACATCTTCCAATGAGTTCCAAAGGATCTGGACGGATAGATTATCACACCCCTATATAGCTTAGATCTTTCCTACATGAATATAACATCTCGAAATCCCACTCTTCTCTTTCATGTGGAATATTGAGTAAAGGTTATTTTGATACATAAAATTATATGCGTGATTCACTTTACTTCTAAAATTTCAAAAATGATTTAAATTAGTTCTTATACCACTATTCTAGGACTAACTTGAATCACCAAAGGACTAAGTTGAATCACTTTTTTGAAATTTTGGAACTAAAGTGATACTTCTTAATTTTAAGAACTAACGTGAATCACACGTACAATTTCAAACCAAAATTAACTTTTACTCGTGGAATATTTGTCCATTTACTTTCACCGAATCTATAAGAAGCCATTTTAGTACTTTCACTGTATATAGCCACGGCCATAAAGCTATGGTAGGGAGATTTAAAATGAAGGGAGTGAAATGGTCACTAAAGCACCCCGAATGGTGCCATTTTACCATCCCATTTATTGTGCAGTTAGGGACATCGGGAGGACAACTGCTGGAGGAAAAAAAATTGGGATAGGAGAGAGAAGAGGTAGTCCCACTAAGATGGGACATCCCTTATAATTAATATTAAAAAATAATATTTTATTATTCATTCTATTCTACTCTTTTATTCTTTTATAAATAATAGATCTAAATTAATTTAATTTAAATCATTTTCTCAATCACTCATAAATTAAATTAACTAAAAATAAAAATTATTTTAAAAAATTAAATTATACTTTTATTAAGCTTGAAAATAAATTGTACAATACAAGTATTTATAAGAGTTTTTTAGATCTTTATAAAATTTAAGATACCAATACCTTTAATTATTTATAATTAAGATTGTATCAAGTGTCTCACTAATCTATTTTATTAAAATATAAAAAAATAAATATTCAATCACAATAATTAAAAATAAGAAGAGTGTCGATATCCATGGAGTATAAAAAAACCATATTTATAATAAATTGATTTTTTTTTATCAAAACTAGAAATATAATTGCATAATATAATATATTAAAATAAAGCATTTCACAAACATATCAATTTTCTTTTTTTCAATTAAAAAAATGTAAGACCAAAGTGGGAACCAAAGTTAATCCCTTCCATTGGAAAAGAAACAAATACTCTTAGCCTCAATTTACTTTTTATAACACATAAGAGATGTCAATAGTGTGGCTCAAAAAAGGCACCAAAATTGATCCCATCATTGGAGATGCTCTAATGGAAAGGCAGTAGAGAATGGAATGGTCATATGATGTCATCCTATTATTTGGGAGTTTAATGGAGGAAGGGACGACAGTTATAGTACTCTTATTTGGGAATTATAATATTAATAAATGGAATAGAATGCTAGCTAAATTTATTTTCCAATTTTATCATCTTTGTTATGTAAGTATATGCTTTTTATTTTTTATTATGTAGAAAAAGTTCCAAGTAAAATGGTAAATATACCTAGATTGGAGGAAAAGTTATTTACAAAAAATTTTTAGCCCTTCCAACACCCCAAATTTAGTTGAGGATACTTCTTAAATCTCATACAGATCTCTTATTATCTCCTATAAATATGAAACATATCTAACATCTACTAAATCCTATGAATATCTTCCATATACAGGAATATTATCTCCTAACTTATCATAATACCTCACACTATATAAGGATCTCAATGCCCAGGTATTACAAGCTTATTATAAACTATTTTTTTACCACTCACGCCTCATTCATTCATTCATTGAGTTTTAGGATTTGGTTGCCCTATATACCCTCATCCCTCGCTTGCATAGAGGTTAGAGCTCTTTACACTCTTCACTCTTGGCACACTTCTAGATAAGAACACATTCCTTAAAATCTTATGTAGGAGGGGAAGATGTAATGATCTTCACAATATGATCACTGTGTAAGACAAGTCTTTTGACAGTGTAGGTATCTTCAGCTCTAAAATCTCTGAAGCCTCATGTAGTGTATTCCTCTTCATGAGGGTCATAAGCAACTCTACTCGGAAAAGTTGAGATTGGTGGAAGATCAAAGCGAGACTTGGTAAATGGATTAAACATTTGTATTGTTCCATCGGATGCCATAAGAATAATCAAATAGCCGTGACTTGACCCATGTAAAATGTTTTTTTTTTTTAATATATGGCAATCTGAGGTGGTAAATTTTTTCCCCTTCGAGACCATGAGTGTTAAACTAAGAGGTATCATCAACGAGTTCCATTGCTTACATATGTCACGAAGTCGAAAATAATCACCATAAGAATACATACGCTTAGCAATCTACTACAAATCGGGAACGAGATTTGCCCATTGATCAACCTCACCCATTGAAGATATATATATATATATATATATATATATATATATAGAAAAACGCTGCAAAAGGATAAGGAAAGCAAATAATCACAGGCAATATCATAAAATCCAACACAAACGACAGAATCCAGCAAACAATTCATAAAACCAGACTAATAATAAAACTTAACTTTAGTAGTAATTTAAATCTATTTTTTCTAAAGTCAATAATATTTATGTGTCTTTTTAATATTCGTATTAAAACCTGAAAAGACTATAATTAAGGAGCGGTGGGAGAAGTTTGTGTACCATCGTATGTTGTTGGAAGGAGGAGGGTGTCGGTTGTTTACGGAATAGAGTCACTGTTAGAGAGATTGGGACTGAGAGAGGAAGAGTAGTGAATCGGGATTATTGTGGAGTGCGAATCTTAATTCATCTCGAGAGTGACGAGGCGGTTTAAAAGGAACAATTAACAGCCGTATCTATCAATATCACGATTTACTTGGGTTTTGAATTTTGTATGCATAACCCAATTCTTTTATGTGAAGGCACATTCGAATTAAAAAGAAAAATAACAATATAATTCGGGTTATGATTTCTGGTCGTGTAGCTATGCTCACAATGTTGCATATCATCATAGGTTCAAAGTTTTTTTTTTTTTGATATAGAGGATGATGCCCGCAGTTCAAGACAGATTCCAAGTTTGTGAAATTCTACCCAAAAAATCAAGAAAAATTTAAAAAAAAAATTTGGATGAATAATAAAGGTTTAATTATACTAGGGTATCTTTAATTTCACTCAACTTTCAATTAGGTTCATATAATTTAAAAGCTGTAACTAGGTCTTTATTTTTAAAAAAAATTTAATTGGGTTTCTATCGTTAATCACGGTTACAAAAACATTTCTAACAATACTATGATGCATATAATGAAATCAGTGTACCATAAAACCCATCGATCTAAATAATTCAATATATGTAGAATAAAAATCTATGACTAAAAATAGCATATTTATCAATACACTCTTTTAATATAATCTATACAAAAATTACACATTAAAATATTTTTTCAAAACCCACTCCCTCCTTGCCACCAACTGGGACGCTAATTGGAATCCTCTTCACCCCTCTCTCCTTCCTCTCCCTCAAGTCCCCAACCGGTCAAGATGAACAGAATCATCCACACACTAATAGTCTCCCACATGTGCCGAATCAATCGTGCACTCTCCATAGTGAAACAAGTCATTGTTGAGATTCTCAAGGACAACAACCAAACCAATCACTTCCCATCACAGAAAAGGCATTACAACAACAAGCGCAACAAGATCATTTTCGGTTCCTTTAGGCTTCACTATAACTGGTGCTCCTCCAACTCCTCTCACGTTTTGCCGGTTCCACAGCTGGTTTATGAAGTCTTGTATCCCACTTCTCAATTGTGCTATGATGAACCAGCTCAAAATATTTCTATTATGTTTAATCATTCTAAACATAGAATTTAATCTATAAATTAAATCATCTCCTAATTTTAACAATGTCAAACTCTACTTTACAGAGTGTTTTTTTTTATTTCCCAAAATATCCCCTCAGAAAACTAATTACCTCTTGGGTTATAGTTAGACACCTAAGCGGAGCCCTCCCAACAATAATTTTTCATAGTTTACATAGTGTTTGAAAACTCATGAAATTCCTTGATTTGGAACTAATCAATGTCATTGTCATACAAATGAAATACAAATGGAATTCAATTCTTCTAAAATCCCTTAAATTAGACCCACATAGCCCCTAGTTAAGGTATAATGTTAAAAAAATTATATCGTAATTAATTGAAAATAGTATAAATTTGAAATTGAAAACTTATAGTTATAACGAAAAAATTAAGCAGATAATATGTGTTATTCATAAACAAAGACTAGATAAATTTACAAAAAAAGAAAAACAAAGACTAGATAAGAAAGATGCTGCACACAAACTCAAAATCATTGGAAAGTAAAAAAAAATAGATAATGGATTTTAGTTCGATAGAGTAACAACATAAAATAATTTTTTTATTGTCAATTTGCATAGTTGGTAGTCCGTGACTCTCTGTGGTACTGTGGTAACTGGTCTGGTGATAACTCATGGTGGAGTTCAGATACAAATATAGCATTTTTTTTCCCTTTGTCCTTGACCAGGCTATTAGTTGACCACTTTTAACTGGGACGATTTAGAATCATTATTCATTAGGTAAATCATACGAGGACTGAACAAGAAGAAAAACCGTAGATAATACAATTATAGAACTACATTAAGAAGAAGTAGTAGTTGAGAATGAGACTGAAGCTTCTCTCAAAAGAAGTCCTTGATTTTGTTATCTAGCACCATAGGAGTAAGCAGTTTATAGGCTTCCTCCGTAGGATGGTAACTGTCCCAGAATATATAGTTTGAGGCGTTTGAACATGTCTTTATGCTGTAAGGGTTGCACAATATGCTCACTTCTATATTTCCTGTTCCACAGCACCCTTTGTCTGCCACTTCAAAACCTACATAACCAAATAATACCATGAGCATTGAACAAGGCACATCAGGCAAAAGAAAATGTGCTAATCAACTTTTCGGCATGGTGCCCCAGCCACATTATTAGGATGCTACTCTCTTGCTGTTTTCGTTGGGAGTGGAGGACATTATTGCCAAGATAATTTGTTGGTCCATGGGGGCATGAAGGACCACTAAGAGTAAGACAAAACAACCCAACAATTATACGAATATGCAATTGAATTAATGTAGTCTAGCTAGTTACTGATTTCCTTTCATTCAAAAAAGCTTATGAGTGTAATGGTAACTTTCTGTGCTGTTATTATCAATTATTGGCATCAGATGATTCTTGTATATATATAGGCCATATTTTCAGAAAGTAATAGCTATGAAGCATGGTTATTTTATTTTTACAAAAATATCCATTTCGGGTACTTTTTGGATATAGGTACGCGTTGGTGTATGTGGGTACGTCTGGATACGTATTCGATAACTCTATTTTTGAAAATAAAAAATTGGGTACAGAGGGGTAGGGCCTGGGTATGCCTAGAGTATGTGTATCCAAGCTTGAGTAGCGTCAGTTTAATAAGTTTTTGTATTTTTTTAGTGTTTTTTTCTTTCTTTCCTTCTTTTCTAATTTCAATGAGCCCTAACCTTTCCCCTATCCAAATTTATTTTTTAAAAAATTATAATATAATATTGAATAATTTTGACATGTTTTATATTAAAATTTTAGTTTTCATTACATGAAATTTATATATATATATATATATATCCGTACCTCACTTTTTTCAAAATTTTCATATTCCATGCTTGTATCGATGCAACATAGGTTATAATGGTACGGTCCAATGTGGTGAGCTACATATTAAAATAATTAAAAAAAAAGTATATGGTGGTAATTAGTGTCTGATTACCGTATTTATCAGGGTTTTGAGTAAGTTCCTGTAATGGGTTGTAAATATCAAGGTAGACGAATCTAGCCTCTGGGAACTTCTTTTCAAGGACATCCATTCCTGACAAGATTTTGGTGTTAAAGAGAATTGCTGCTTGGTTTTCAGAATCTGAACATGCTCTGTTTATGCCTCCACCAATTGTTCTCTGTGAGGGCACGCACCCTATATTTGGCAAACTTAATACTCCAATCCTCCTAGCTCCTAGTCCATAAAGTTCCTGCATCCAATCCATTTCATACTTCTTTATGCAAAAACAGTACAATAATGTAAGATAAAGTTTTAAGAAACGGGGTCTAGTTCAAAAAGTCCAAACCATATTGCTTCTTGTTTGGGCATGCAGTTCACAAGGATGTAGACATAGACATTCAAGTATACATCTATATGTTTAATACTCTCATGCTTCTACATTTTTGTTAGAGGAATTGGCTGTTCACTTTCCTTGCAAGAAAATTCCAATCACAAACAGCGACCAATGACAGATGCTTAGTGTTGAGGTGATCGCTAAATGTGCTATGATTGAACAGTTGACACTTATTAGACCTTGATTTTACTCTTATTAGTCAGTTGACACTTAGTGTTGAGGTGATAGATACATGTGCTCTTATTGGTTGTTCAACTAAACATACCTCCAAGAAGTTTGAGGCTTGTGAGGCCATTAAGTCCGTATATGATGGAATGCCATACTGTGCTATCCGAAATGGTGTTTGAAAGTAAGTGTTGGCAATGTCATCACTGCCTGCGCACACTATGTATATGCTCTTTGATATTATTGTTGCCATTCTGCTTTCTCCAACTGCTTCCCTTATCTTCTCTTTGTACTCCCTGAACTTGTCCAATTGATCTGAGAGTGACATTACAGACTTAAATGACAAGGAGGAAGTAAACTGCAGTTAGTTTTCAAGATAGGCCAAAAGAAAATTGTAGATGGAACACATGTGCATATAAGGCTTCAGGGGACAGTTGTCTACCGCCAATTTAGAAGTAAGAGGATCATATCCGGCACCTCCAGAGGCAAAACTTACACCTGTGAGAAGATCTTGAAGTTGCAAATTTGGGTCAAGATAAGCAGGCAAAAGCTTCTTTACTCCAAATGTTGCAGCTTTAAAGGGAGCAAAGCCAAAGAAACTTGTTAACAAGTTGAACAAGAAATAACGTTCATTATGTTCTCTATGATCACTCTATGGTATGCACTTGGCGATTAACATAATGAAGGAACCAGAATTTTATACCAATGATGTCTGATGGTATCAAACCATTGCTGAACCTCCCGGTTGGTTGATTTCCTCCACCAAAATCTCTACCATATGGTGGGAAGTTGCATTTGACTATAGTGCTGATGTAGTTGTTGTTACCGGGATCAACTATAGAGTCCCCAAACACAATGAGGGCTGTGACTGTTTCATTATTTGGTAGATTTTCAGCAGAAACATACTGTAGAAAGATGACGGCTCTGGCAAAACTCAAAAGAATGACTAGAGGCAATGGAGAAATAAGCATTTGAAAGAGAAACTTCATCTTTCTAATAACTACCAATGATCTATCTGCTTTGATACATTTTGGGCATCGTGCCAGCTACTTATAGCAAAGCTAGGCAATTCCTTTCCTTATTGACAATTATCACTTGAATAATATGTAACACATATATTTACATACTATATATTCATGTAAACGCGCTTTCTTTTTTCGGTTCTTTTGTTTTACTAGAATATTTTGATTTAGTTGGATTTTCATCTTTTAAAACTTGAATGATTAGGATTGATTCACTTTAGCTTTTAAAGAGAGTAGCTCACTTAAGAGGATCTCATTCCATCTAGGTGGTATACGACCTGCTTTTTGTGTTACCCAATCTAAAGAAGATAGTATATCAGAAGAAACATATATGCTGCAGCCAGACGTTAACCGAAGACTAGAATGCAATGATATATAGGCATGGCGATAAATTGGTGGCTCATTATTAATCGGAAACAGAGGCTCCATGCTCGTGTTCAATCCTTTCTACTTTTCTTTGCAAAATGTAGGCTTATGTTTTCTTTTACATAAAATATATGAATATGTTTGATGTATAATATTTCTTTACAATAACTTTACATTTTTAGTATATAGAGGCACATGAGGACAAAATAAATATGGGGCTCATATACCTCTATACACTAGAGGTGTAAAGTTGTTGTAAAGAAATGTTATACACTAAACATTTCTCTAAAATATATGTTTTTAACAAGTGTATTTAACAATGAAAAGCTTCAAAACATTTTAATGTATTAAATGCTGTAATTATAGTAAAATTTTCATTTTAATTCTAATTCTTTTATAATTGGCATGCAGTAAAATTTCTTTATTTGATCGATTTAATTCCAACTGGAATGTACAATAATAGTCAACAAGGAGAGTGGGTATCTAAGATTACCTAGAAACATAGTTTTTATACTCAGATCCTTGATTGACTCTTTAATAGCGGGTCATTGGTTCAAGGTGGTTGTAAAATTATACAATATATATATATATATATATATATATATATATATATATATATATATATATATATATATAAATAAAATATAATAAAATGACAACTAATTAATAATTTGACACTCTTTAAGAGGTCAAAACACAAAAACATAAATAAATAATATAAATTTCTAAATATTGTTCACATTTCACAATCACAAATCACAATTGACAAGTTCAAAACATAATTACACAAGCAAACTCACAAAGTTTTACATCACAAACTCACAAGTCATGACAATACAAATAAAGTTATTGTATTTTTCTATAAGTTGATTAGAATTTTTTTTAAGGTTTTAAAAAATGACATCATTTAGCAAAAAAAAAAAAGACCCGACCGGTTTGGTTCTTGAAACTGGTCGAGTCACCAATTTTGATACAAACCTGGCTTGTTGAACTGGGTTGCACATGGCTCGGATCGGTTTCATGATCGGTTACCTTTCCTGATTGAATTGGCTGATCCAAGTCCCTTTCATAACTATGCCTAGAATAGTAGAGATGTATCTTGTCAATCCTAATTGAGGATGATTTTAGGGCCGATCTGCCTATCTTTTGTTTGGGCAGTTTTCCGCCCCTTTATCAACCAAAAAAAGATTATCTAAAAAGATTGAGGAAGATGATGGATTAATAGCCGCTATTCTTTTTTTTTTTTTTTGACCTAGCTGAGAAGACACAGAGACAACAAACTGAACACAGTGAGAAATCCAATAGAGGATTATGGGAGACAATGCTTCTCCTATTCCAAAATAGGTTTGTGTGTCAGTCTTAATGGGACAAGCAACACCCTTCTTTGTGTAAGTGAAAGATGGGTGGAATCTTCCTATTATAACAAAAACAAACATAAAAACCCATAACAATTCTCATATTGAGTAACGTTTAACAATAATAAGCCCAATAACAATAGTGATAGCAAAATTTTGGGTAAAAATATGAGTATAAATGATTTTGACATTAAATTAATTTGGGTCTGAAATTAAATTTAACATTAATTTATGTTAGTCCTTATTCCAACATGAAATTGATTTAGAATCTTACATTTTATTTTTGAGTTGCTAAAGAATTGTAACATGAATTATAATTCAAAATTTTAATTCTAATTTCAATTATTTTTAATTTTATGAAATTGAATTGTAGAATTATAATTCTTATTTTATTATTATTCCAAATATAAATACTATAATTGACACATTCAGTTTCAACTTTATACATGTTAAACGATACTCTTAGGGTGTTTAGTATGATATATTATGCATGATAGTATAAGTTAATACTACACATTATATTCTTATTGGTTATTTGGTACAAGCAACATATTATATAAGTTTATATATCATAGCTTCTTTGTATGTCAAAATGCTATTTAACTTAATACAATATGGGGAGACTATATTAGGCTTGATTAGTTTTTAATATATAAGATTATTTTTATTTTTAATATTTTATCAAAATAAAATAATTTTTAAATAAATAATAATAAAATAAATTTCAAAAAATAAAATTTTTTATAAAATATTTATAATATATAAATACAAATAATATATGATATCAATTTATTTATATATAATAAAAATAAAAATAAATGTAATTGATAAATAATAAATAATATGTAATATATAAAATTAACAATGAATGATTTAAATTTAAATAATTATGATTAAAAATATAAAATGTTAAAATATATAAAATAGTATTTTTATTTGATAGTTTATTGAAATAATAAATAATTATAAAATATTGAAATAAATAATAACATTTAATATAAATTAAATTTTAAGTAATAAATATTTACATAAATATAATATTTGAAAATTATATTTAAAAATAACTAATAAAAATTCCTATTTTATTATTAATTTATTTTATTTAATATTTACTTATAGTATTATAATTATTTGTAAATAAATGATGATATTGTAGAATATAAAATATAATATATTATACAATATTACACTAAACACTGTATAATATTAAAAGTTTATTAAATCTTATCCTATTAGATCTTATACTATTAGTCATTATCCTATCAAACTTATATTATTCTTTTATCCTATCAGATATGTCAAATGAGTCCTTAAAATATAAAGTAATTGCGTAGAGAGGAACATAAAGATATAACACAAGACAAATTATAAAGTATACCTCAAATTTTTAGCTCCATCATTAATCCTCTATTATTAACTATTAAATGATTATAATTTTTATTTGATTATTTTATCGAATGACTAATAATAGGGGATCTATGATTGATGCAAAGATAAAAGGTCCACCATAAAATCCATTATAATAGAGTGATTAATTTAGCCTATATCAATAATATATTTTTAGGTCAATTTTTATTATTATTATTTTATACTAGAGCAGTCAAATATTACACAATCAATTTTACTACATTTTTCTCACTTACTAGATGCAGTTGCAAATACGCCCCATGTATTTGTATTTGTCTTTTAGTGCATAACATGACCGTTTTATTTGTGAGGAGTGTTAGTTTAATACCCCAACATCTCAAACACTCCTCTCATAAAAAAATATGGGACTCATATTCTTTTTTATTCTTTATTAATTATCTCTTCATATCTTTCTCTATATTGCTTTTGGGTGTTGGGTTTCTACACAAAATAGAGTATTAGAATATCTTTTCCCTTTTATTTTCCTCTTTCCCTTCACGGATTATTAATCTTGAAATGGTCTTTGAGGATGCCTAACATCAAAATATGGGAGTTATGCCAAACTAATAAGGATGTGGGAAAAGAAACACAATCCGCTAGAAGTGGATTATACTCGAAAAAAAAAAAAAAGTACGTTATCTATTTTCAGCAGATTCCCTCCACACAAAAAAAAAAAAAAATCGGGTACATTATTCGCAGAAAGCAAATTCTTCTCCCACGTGTGCCACTTCCAAAGGCAGACCTACTTCACTCATGCGAAAAAAGGTGATAGAGGAGAGTAGGTGCATTTATGTAAGTGAAGTGAGTTTATATAGATAGATTAGATTAATTTTAAATTTTTTAAGAGGTCCTCATGGAGCAACTCGTCCTATGCTAAATTATTGGACTAAATGACATTGAGCATAGAACAGATAAATAACTACATCGAGTAAAATAGATAAATTGATTGGCATTTTTTTTTGAAAAGTTTGTAACATAATCTGTCACTAGCAAATTCTATTCCTTTATTTTATTTTATTTTTGTAACATTTCATCCACTAAAGCAGATTCCCTTACCATGTCAAACAAATTTGAAACATAATCCGTGACCAGCGGATTTTTGTTTCTTTAACATCAGGTAACGGATTATGTTCCTTTAATCTATTTTTCCTTTTTGTAGTTTAGTAACATTATCCACTAAAAGAGGATTCCCTTCCAAGTGTCATCCCAAGATAATTTCACTGAAAACATAGTATCTAAGTCTTTTTATCACTCTATTTCCATCCAGAAAAATTGACCGTCCCTTCATTGTATGGAAACCCATACGCTCCTAGCCCGGATATTCAACTTCAACCTGAACCCGCCATACCTAGTATTTAATTTACACAAAACTCTTGGATAGGCCATGTCCCCTTCTAAGCCATGTTATTGTGGGGAATGGATTTTTCTAATATATCAAAATTTTACATAATTTGGTCATGCATAAATTTTTACTGTAGTTAAGGAAAGTGAACCTAGCCATAACTAAAAAATCTAACCAATAATTAAAAACCTATTGAATAGAAAATTGTTATTCTGCTAGAATTTATTATTAGAAACTTTAACAGAAAATAAAGATAGTTATTAAATGAAATAAAATGAAAAACCCAGTTACTTATCTAAAAATTAACATGCATGAATAAATTTAGACAAAAATATTGATGCTCAAATATTTTCTAATTGGATTACATAAATTTCCCAAAAGATTCATTTCAATGTCAATAGAGGACTTGATTTCTTTTCAGTTTTACTTCCTTTCGTTTTTTTTTTTTTGACCTTTTTATATTTTAACTTAAGGCAACAAATCCAACAAGGTAGACAAGATATCCCTAAATAATAATAATAATAATAATTCCTTTTCGGTGTTTTTCTCTTTCTTTTTATTTCTTCCCCTTTCAATCATGGGTGCAATCAAAGGCCCAATCCAAAGGCAAGAAATATTGACCAGAAAAAAAATGTCGCAGATGAAAATTTGACACCGTAGTAAAATCTTTACCTATTACTCTTTCGATATGCTTTCGGTTGAAAAGTAAAAATTATAGAAAAATTTATATGAATAATTTTTATGTATTATTTTACAAATAAAATTTAATCGTATAATATTTTCATTTTCACTTTACAACTAAACACACTATTTATGTTAGTTTAACTTGTTATAAAATCATCCAAATGGACCCTTGACTTTTTTTAATTTGTTTGGAGTAGAGAAAATAAGTAAAAAGAAAATGAATAGAAAAGAAACTAATTAAAGAGAATCTTTTGGTATATGTTTGAAAGAGAAGAAAATGAATAGAAAGAAAATAGTTGTTGTATTAAAAGATGATTTACTATTCTCTTTTCTTTTCTTTTTCTCCCATACTACATATTTTTCTAATATTTATCTTTTCTCTCTATCCCCCTTTATTTCTCTCTTGCTTTTACGTTTATTTCCCATTATTGAAGAGAAAACAATGGATGTGAATCTCCTATAAAAAAAATTTCTGTCCTAGAAATTTTCTCTCCGCTCATTTTTCTTAGCGAGCATCTTACAAATTTAATTAAACAATATTCTTCAACGTAAGGAAATTAATAGGAAGAAAATCAATGGCTCAGATAATACACTACGAGAGTCATACTGACATTTGATTTCAAAATTTTTACAAATTATTTAAAGAATTTTATTTTAATAAGTGCAAAGTTTTTGTGCATTATAACTTAGATCATGTATTATTCTATTATTAAAAGTATAAGTATACCCAAAAATTAGTAATTATTTAATGAGTTAATATTCATTTTAATACATCACTTTATACTCATGAGTTATTTTAATCTCTCATTTTTAAAATGGGTTAAATTAGTCCCTAACATTATAAAATATGAGTCATATTAGTCTCCCAAATTCACTTTTATTTAACATTTTATCAATTAAATGATAATAAGTAACTTTAAGTGATATGTTAACATACAATTTGTCTTTTGAAATAACATGAATTTTAAAATAAGTCATTTTGATGTCTAATATTATACAAAATGAGTCATTTATAATTTGAAATTGAAATTTAAATGATTAATTTTATATAATTTTAGACACTAAAATAAGTTATTTTAAACTCCATTATACTTCAAATGACATAAGATATGTCAAGATATCATATAAGATTACCTATATCATTTAATTAATAAAATGTTAAATAAAAATAAGTTGAAAAACTAAAATAACTTATGTTTTAGAATGTAGAACTAAATTGACTCATTTTAAAAGTTAAAGACTAAACGACTTACAAATATAAATTCAGGACTAAAATAAATATTAACCCATTATTTAATATATAAAACATTTTCCAGAAAGAATACAGACCCTAATTGGGCGAAGCATGTGGTGTTCTTCGCCGTAGCAGATATGATTTTGTAATATACGCGTAATATACTTTCAATTCAGTCGACTTGAGTGCAGGTGTCTTCCCTGTGATAGACGGTGAAATATTTAGATACACAGAAAACAAGAGAAAATTTATTAGTTTTGTGAATTATTATTATCTATTATTTTTTTATATTTTTAATATAATAATTAATTTATTAATTAACAAATAAAATAGGATAAAAATTTTATCTTGCTCTAAAATTAACCAAAATTTTATCATAAAACACTTCTCCCTAAATACTTCAAACTTTCATTCATTCATTTCAGGGGAAAAAGAAAAGAAAGAAGAAAATCCCGGCGCTTCCTAAATAATCCTCGACTTTCTTTAGTGCAAACAGCAAACCAACGAAGAAAACGCACTCGATATCATCTACTCCCTCTGTTCCATATTACTAAATTGGTTTCACATTAAAATAACATTTGTTTATTATCTTCAAAATAAAAATATATAAATATTAAAGACATAAATCTATTTGTAATAAAGATAGAAACAATGAATAAAAAAATTTTCTATTCCCAAAACAGAAAAATATAGAATTTATATACCTTTAAAATGTGAAAATAATAATAATAGAATATAAAGATAAAAATTTAATATTTTTTTCTTTCAATAATACTCCTATACATATTTATTATTTATATCTCTATCTTCATCATCTTCATTATTTCTGAATTTTTATTCCTATCCTCCCGCCAAATATTACCTTATAGTCTCTAATGATAATTGTACAGGATATATTCACTTTTTAATATATTAAAATCACATAATTTTTTAAGAACGACGGAAAAAGTATATTAACTTTTTAACGTATTAAAATCATAACACAGCGACTATTATCACGCAACCAGAGAGTAAAATTGTACAGGAAGCTTTGCGGACACAAAACAAAACAGGCCTTATATGTGATCCAGAATGGAACCATGAACATATGTATGATTTTACATTTGCCATTCACATGACAGTGCAAGCATTTGGGTTCTCGTCGCTGAAGGCCGTGGTGTACTTCACCTCGAAGGAGCTGGCGCGTGCAAGTTGCGAAGCTTCCGGATCCTGGAGCACGTTCCGCACGTACCCAGGCGGAGCCTTCTTGTCATAGGCCTCCGGTGCGTACGGGTGCGGAACGACGTCGTATGGAACGTAGGGCCAGAATTCGGCCTTCTTCCCCGTGCGGTGCCTCACGCGCTCCAACACTTTGTCTGGGTCCACGTAACCGCTCACCGTGAGCTTGCTCTGCTTTGGCTCCACTTCCACCTCCGTCACCCCCTTCATCCCTTCCACTGATTTCTTCACTCTTCTCTCACACCCTTCGCAATCCATCTTCACTTTTATCTCCACCGTCTGATGAATCAGTAATCACATCACATCAGTGTTTACATTAAGGGAGGTTATAATTTCAATTATTCAATAATTACGTAGAAAAAACAGTCATTCACATGTTAACGTTAATTAAATGTTCTATGTTATATATATCGGCAACGAGAAGAAGTATCGCGTATGTACAATGAATGATTTTGAATGCGACAGATTAAATGTATGTGTACGTGGAAGCATTTATTTTTACCTGAAGTTGCTTGCGTTTGAGCTTACTACTGTGGTGTAAGTGACAGGACTCGCACAGCTCCGAAATACTATCCAGCGCACCCATTACACGTGGCTAATTACACAATTGATAAAGGGAGACTGAAGAGGTGCAAAGAACCAAAAGAGGTTATTGCAGGTTGCAAACTTGGTGTTATAATTATGTATGTTTATGGATAATTATGGGTAAAGTCTACAACTCGAACGAGTAAATGTGTATATATATATATATGTCTGTGCTGTGCTGTGGGTGTAGACTCTAGAGGTCGCAAGAGAGACGGACGTGAGGATGTGCGAAATTGGACGTGAATGACTTGGAAGAAGGGAAGCACTTCATATCATATAAAATCAGAATGAGTGAATATGCTTGGTTAGTGAGAAAAAGATACATGTCTTCCATGGCATATATATATATATATATGCAGATCAATTATGATTAGTTCTTGCTGGAAGTTTCTACAGCAGGAGTTAGTGGCGGATCCACGTGACCACGTCCAAGGGGGGAGTGCTGACTCAACTTGACCATACTGGACTTAACAAAAGCAGAAATTGATCCAGATGATTCTAGTAAAAAATTATTGACTATTATATTGTACGATTGATATAGATGAAAGGTTAAAAATATGATTAATGGTCATATAAAAAGATAAAATATAATTAATTGATAACATAAAGCATTTCATACTCACAATACATTAAAATTGATATCTAAATATATAATTAATAAATTATTAAAATATTATAAATATTATTTATACACTCAAATAATAAATATATTATATTAGTTTAATGGATTAAATATGTTATTTTAAAGAGTTTAAGCAGTCAAAGTGAACTATAAATAACACAAATCGTAAGTCCTTTAAAGGTGACTTGATTTGTTTCCTTAGTTGAGTTTATTTGTTTTAATAAAAATAACATATGCCTGACCTTGCCTTCATGAATTCATTAGATGTTTTACAATATGATGTTGTTCTTGTCATTCAATTTCATTGATTTACGTCATTCTCTTTTTGGTTACAGGATTACAACGTGAAACGGTTTTCACAATATAATTTTGCATATATATAATTATAAGGTTGTTATAAATATAGTATTGTACTTTTCAATTATATATAAAAATTTACATAGTGACAATATATTAGTACCAGGCTACATATTATCACATAGATAATGTATCATATTTATAATATATATATATATATATATATATATATATATATATATATATATATAGAGAATAAGAGGATGTCTTGGATATATTATGAACTAGAAATTTAGGAAGATTTAAGTTATGGGGTATGAATCAAGTAAAATAGTTTTTTTTTTAATGATAGATTGCATGCATAAACAGTTTATGGATTAATGTATGATGATATTACATGATAGTAATAAAAATCTGAATATATTATAAGTCAAATGGTGATACGTATGTTATATATGATTTTATTATGTGCATTTATGTTAAAAGAAAGTTGTGATATGAAAGGACATTGGACATGGTCCCCATTGATAAAGTATTAATGTGATATGAAATGTTAAAAATGTTGGTCTCAAATCCTACTAATTTGAAAATAATTCTCAAAGAGAAGCGATTTTCATTGTTCTAACACCCTATTTATCTCCACTGTATTTATTGATGATGATAGACTTTTAATATGAGCTTATTACCTCGTTGATTGGCTGAATTGGGTTAATAAACAAAGAGATGTATAAAAAAAAAATATAAAAAAGGGACATATATATAAAGATATAGACGTATAAAGAAAGAAAATGAAAATGAAAATACTAAACAATATACTTTATGTGAATGAATGTGATTTTATATGTATGTGTATGTTCATTTTTATTGTCATGCATACATGAAATATAGTATTACATCCATGTTAATAAAGGCCATGTTAAAAAATACGTCTATCTTAGGTAAAGACTTTTTGTAAACTTATTAATTGAATTTTAATGTATGTTCATGTATTTTTAAAAATAAACCAAGGTAGCTAGAGATAATTTTGATGACACCTTATTATATGCATTTTACTAGAAATTTTTGAGTTTTCACCCTATTTTGTTTTTGTGTCATCTCCAAATGAGGAGCAAGTAAATAATGATCCGGAAGCACGTTCAAGGAAAGTAGATAGGATTTTATTTCAATTATTAGAGTAGCTAGTATTTTATTGGAGTTCATAAGACTTATTTAGATGAGTTATAAATCCATTGGAAGTTTAATTACTTTATTAATTACTAGAACACTTTAGCTAGAAAATATTTATTGTTTTTGCTACTTATTTAGGATTTACAACATACTATTTAGATTTATTTATTTATGATATATATATATATATATAAACATTGAATGATTCATATGCATTTGTGAATGCATTAATTAGATTTTGAAAATAATAAATATTGTGCCTTTTGAAGTGAAAGAAGCGGAAAACGCACAAAGGCATAACTAGAGCATTTTTAGGATCAAACCAACCTAAAATGAGTTGAAGAAGATTTTTATGTTCGACGAACCGCAAATGACTTCATTTTTAGCCATGAAATTTATAAAAAAGTTTCCTTCTCTAAGCAAAAATGAGATTTTATTTGTCGGGTTGATTTAACAAACTTTTGATGTCAACCAACACAATCCATGAACATGGAAAAGTTAATGTTAAGTATTAAGAAAGTAAAATACCTTTAAGGAATTAGTCTATAACAACCTAATGATGAATAAGGTTCCAAGCTATGAGAAGCCCTATTTTCAAGCCAAAGAGCTGAAGCGGTTGGATCTTCTACCCCAAGGGACCTAGAAAAACCAAACTCCAAGCGGTATAATCAGAGTAAACCACCAAACCTAAGGTTCTGAGGGGCTCCCATACGCCCATCCACATTGACCTTTATCCAACAACAATATAAAAACCCATTTGCCTAGAATAGGAATGAAGTTGACTATTCCCAGCAAAAAATACATGCTATTCCATTTTATCCTAAGCTCATTTTCTTCCACAAGTTTAAGGAAGGTCATTGAAAGGTTAAGGACTTTGTTCTTTTGATTTGACTTCTTTTTAAATTTTGAGTTAGGGTGTTCCCATGCTCCCAAAGGAGAAGCTCCCACCTTAAGGCAATGAATAATGGCTTTTACACAACCTATACACCTAGAACAAATAGATATTGAGCCATTTCTCTGAGATTGGTGTGAAGGCATTATTTGGCCAACCTCCAAAGATGGGTTCGCATTTAGCCTCTCAATGTGTTCATTAACTTATTTTCATCAAAACTATAATCAACTACTTGGCTTTAGAGATTACTGGATAAGAATTTGAGATTTATATTGGATCATGTAATTAATGGCCAGCTTTAGAGCATGAAATATGTTTTAACAAAATGCATGGGAATGTTTGTTACAATGGTTTTATATAGAATTGATGATATATGATTCTATTAGAGCCTGTTATGGATGTTTTACTGATTTTCAACTTTTAATGTTTATACTATGGTTTTATATTAGATACGAGGTTTAGCGAAAGGAGAGATTATGATTAGACCATGATTGAATATGATATCGATTTCCTAATTTATTCAACTATGTTTGAAAATAGTCTTCAAAAGAGTTTTGATGATTGAATGATCTTTTGGCTCAATAAAAGAGTTTTAGATCAGTTCCCATGATTTGGTATCAATTTGGGAACTAAGATGTTGAGGTTCATTCAAAATCGTAATGTCTAGGTATCCTGTTCCTTAGGATGGTTTAGTACCACACGTCCCTAGGTAAATCTAGGGCCACCATAGGATTTCTTCAAGTAATTAATAATTTTATGGTAGGCAGACTTGTTTATTATGGCTTAGGTTTGAACCCTAGGAGAGGATTTCATGAAACATGGTGAAGTGCTTGTTTAGAATGAGGAATTGAAGGAAGAGCCTTTTTAACTTCCTTTACGAACCTTGACCATACCCACCGGGCTATTTATCCAGAGAGAAAGCGATTTGAAGTGAGGTTGCGAATGGATTCTTTTTCCAAAGACATAGGTTAGGAGAACATAAGCACGATACTTGTCTAACTAACCTTCTGTAATTCTTACAGAATGATCCAAAGTCTATATAACCATGCGAACCTTGCTTTATTGGCATTAAAAAGAAAGAACATCATTTGCAAAAGCACTAGATGTATCGTCCCTTCCCTGCCTAGTTAGATTAAAATATTCAAGAACCATCATCTACTTACAAAACTCATCCTCTCTACTTCTCCATGCACAAAACAAAAAAATAAGACTTGGGATCCCTTTCTCTAAGCCATAGGAGGAAGTGAAGGAATCCTGAACCCTCTATAAAATGGATAAATTAGAGGACATGACATAGCTCATAATGAGATTAATTGTAATCTATATGTGAAAGTCACAAAGAGTGCAATATATATTTTACAATAAAGTTTTTTTGTACATTATAGACTTTCTTTATACTTATACCTATGAATTCAGACCAGAAAAATAGGATTAGACTGAAATAAAAATTATGACTATATGTTTTAAAAAGGTGTTAGTAAAAAGATTTATAATTAAACAATTTGCTAGTTACTGTATATAGGTCCAGGTATTGGGCTTAGTGGAACTAATCAGGCCTTACTCCCTTGGATGACAATATTATTTAGAATTGAATTTCCTATGATTTGTGAATGCATTAATTGATTTTGCAAAAGAAAATTGTGCATGATTTTTAATGAAGAAAAAAAAGTAGAAATTCACAAGGCAAAACTCCCAAATTGGTAGGAGACACCCTGAATTTGAACTAAAACCCATGAATTAGATTTTGGTTTGTTGGGGTTTTAATTTTTTTAATATTTTATTTGAATCCAAATGGGAGGGTGTTTCCTTATTTACATTTATGTTTTAAAGTTAATCATTTATTTTACTTCCATTAACTTAAAATTAAAAAATGGAAATAAGTAGAATATTGACCAGAATCAAATACCTTTAAGGATTACTCTATCCAACCTATGAGATAAGGTTCCAGGCTAGGAAGCTATAAGCCAAAGAACCCAAAAATCTTTATCCCCAGGGACCTAGAAACCAAACTTCCAAGATCCAGGATAATCCCAAAGTAAACCACCAAACCTAACTTTAGAGGCTCCCAAACGACTCCCATCCACATTGACCTTCATCCAATTCTCAATCTTAACCCAAGTCACTTCCAAGGAATGATTGAATTCTATTACTTCAGAACTTCAATCCATACATGCATTTCCAGGTATTTAGTCTTCAAGTTTGATCTATTCCTCCACCTCCCTTGTCTTAGAGGGGTTTCTATGCCTATGAGGGTAAAGGAGCTTTTCATAAATGTTCTAGATAAACTTAAGATTTTTATGAAAGAAATTGATGTCACTAGTTAACCTAAGACTCCCACAAATACAAACTGGTGTACATCTCCAGGCAATGAATAATGTCCACACAACCTTACACCTAGAACGAGGATAGGGAGCCAAGCCTCTAGGTGATCTAACACATTAGTTAAGGCATCATGGAGGCATAACCTCACAAAGAACATCTTTGTAGGAGCTTTCAAAGTTGCCAAACCTAACTGTGATTAACCATCTATAGAATAGGTTTTATCATAAAAACAATATAATAATCACCGACAAACTAAACAGGGAATGTTGCCTAGTTATATTATGAATAACATTATTGTTGACTATTGCAATCCGTGAACCCACTTTGTAAATATCATTCATTTTGCTGATTGACTTTTGAACCCAAATTGCAGAGCCTATCATTTTAAAAGTGGTCATATAAAGAGATATTCCCTGAATCCATCCTAATACAAAATCATTCTAAGCCACTCAACAGTTAATCCCCAAGCTTGGAACAGGACCTCTTTGGCTCTACTAGAAAAGTAAACAGTTTCCCATATTGGTGATCAAGATTTGGGAACTAAGATGTTGTTCAGAAATCATAATGTCTTAGGTATACTGTCCTTAGGAGAGTTTAGTATAGTACACATGTCCTTGAGAAATCTAGACCATAGTGTTTTCCAACCATCATATTGTTGGTAGGCCCCACTTGAATTATGGCTTAAAGGTTTGATAACCACTTAGAGCGTTGGTCAATCATAGGATTTTGGTAGAGCAAAAAACAAGCTCTTTTTACCTTCTTTCATAGAAGGGGGTTCCCAGGTTAAGACAACGAATTGAAGTGAGGTTGCGAATGGATTCTTTTTTCCAAAGCATAGGTTAGGAACATAAGCACGATACTTGTCTAACTAACCTCTAAGATGAGACTCCTACATGATCCAAAGTCTATATAACCATGCGAACCTTGCTATTTCTTGCATTACAAAAGAGAACATCGTTTGCAGGAACAGTATAGAGATGTTATTTTGCCTAGTTAATTCGAATACCAAGAACCATCATCTACTCTTAACCTATCATCTGGAACTTCTCCATGCACAAAACAAAGATTTGGATAATAAGGACTTTCTATAATTTTGCGTTAATAAGCATTTACTTTGGAATGGATTTAAAATAGGTTTTAGAGGATTATGATAGCTCATAATAGATTAATTGTATTTGAGAAAAGAACAAAGAGTGCCCTAAAAAATTCCAATCAATCCCATTATAGGCCTTTTTGAGATCAATATTAAAAGCCAACACCCATTCCCTACGGAGCTTATGAATGCTAAAATGTTTCTTGGGCAATGAGAATATTCTCAATAGTTCCTTTACCGGTATAAAGCTCCCTTGAAGAGGCTCACTAAGTCATGAAGACAAGGCCTAATTCTATTAAGTAGAACCTTAGTAATGGTCTTGTAAAGGACATTACACAAACTGATGGGTCCAAACTCCTGCATGTGAGTTGGTTAGTGCACCTTTGGGATAAGAACAATAAGTGTCTCGGCCAACCATTGATCCACAAAACCAAGACAAAGGCATGAGACACAATATTGTACACCTTAGGACCCACAACATTCTAATTATATTTTGAAGAAAAGGCTGAAAGCCATTAAGGACTAGAGCCTTATAAGAATCCATAGAGAACACACATTCTTCACCTCATCAACAGAACTTGCTTAATAAGCGACAAGCAGACGGCCTTTGACAAAGAAGGCAAGTCAACACCACCACAATAGGAAAGATCAATAGCTTCATTACTATAGAATAGCTTTTGATAAAGGATTGTGCTTTCACTTTCAACAACTCTCATCCGTACACCACAAACCATCATGAAGAGTTAGGCCATAAATTTTATTCTTATGTCTTCTAACCACCATTTGCTTATGAAAAAATTTGGTGTTACTATCCCTAAACTTCACCCATTTTTCATGAGATTTCTGTACCAAATAAGTTTTGCCTAAGCACCTCTTTATACTCTATCCTATAAGATTTCTCCTAACTATAAGGCTTGAGTCCCAAGATTCCAAATTCCGTTGGATACCTGATGTGGGATTCAAGCTCTTTTTTCTTTCTAAAAACATTCCCAAACACCCCTTTGTTAAACTTCTAGAATCATTATGAACCTCCTCTAGACACCTAACAACATCACCACCCCCACCGTCCCAAGCTCCCTAAACCACCTTTGGATATTGGGCATGAATGGACCAAGCGCTTGGAAACGGAAGGGTCTAGATGTTTGCGCGAAATAGAACACCACATCAAAGAATAATAGGGAGTGGTTCAAGTGATGATGTACATGATTTATCTATGCGTAAGGCTTTTAGCTTATTTTCATAAAAAAAATATTACCGCTATTTTCCTTATACCTTATTTTATTAGAAAATTTTATATAACCAAGCGTAATAACTAAAAGTTAACCTTAATACGACTCTAGCATTAATGAGTTAAAATTTAGGGTGTTACAATTAGCTTAAAATTTAATATAAAATAGCACCATTTCAATATATTTTATCTTAAAAAAATTAAAAATTAACCTAATCACCTTGTCCAAATCAACCTAACCATAATATATAAGTTTTCCACCCATTTTACTTTTGTTTTAAAATTAAAGCTTTATTTGCAGCATTCACATTTTATGGTTACAATTTTGTTTTAAAATTTATGTTCTATTTACATCCCTAATGTTTTCAAAACATAAACGACAATCAAATTATGAATGAAAAACTTAACATTTTGTGTTTTATTGTAATTTTCTCATATTGTAATATGGTATTTTATGTTTAGTTATGATTTTATAACATTGTAATTTGACATTCACATTGATATTTTCCATTTATGATTTGGATGAGTTTAAGTTGTTTTGAAAATATAAAAAAGTATATAGAAATAAATTATTGGAACTATATCAAAACCTCCTAAGAAAAAAAATATGAGACGTAAATGAATGTTTACTAATTAATTTTTTTAATTAGTCTCTTTTACTTTGATTGAACATTTTTAATGATAAGATAACATATGATTACATAATATTATAGAATTATCTTACATTAATAATAATATATTAAAATTAAACTCTTAAAATAATAAAAAATATTATTTACATTCATTTTATGTCGAATTGTAAATTCAAACTTTATCTAATATATTTGATTTAGAACGCCTAACAAGCCGCCTTTTGAAATATTATCATTAACAATCTTTATCTTCAACTTTCAAGTATTGAATATAAAATAAAAGTAATTAAATACGATTTGTCTATCCTCGTTGTTAATCTGCCCCCTTCAGTTACATTCGACAAAGTGGTACAGAGCCAAAAGTGCGGAAGAGAGGTAAGGTTATTTCAGTTTTGTCTGGATTACTGTTAATTATTTCTTTAGCTAAGTTTGTTATTTAGATTCTGAGTATAGTGTTTGTTGTTAGTCTGGATTAGAGTGTAGTGTAGGTTAGAGCTTGGATACGTTGGTTAGTCCGAGATGGTCCTTGGAGAAGGCTAAAGGAGTAGTAGCGAGACGTTGGTCAGCGAGGGTGGTCCCGTAACATAAAACTCTGATAGGATTAATGGCAAGACTTCTTAGGACTCTAAGTAATCTAAACTTAGGAAGAAATAATGAGATAGGAGTTAGGACAAATAATGAAGAAGCTTCCTCCTCTAATAATAATAGTTCTCATTAGAATTACAAATAGCTAAAATCGAAGAAAGATTACATAACTTGCTTCGATACCTATAATTAGGAAAAATGAAGTATACAAAAGTCAACATCTATGGCAAAGGAGAGATGAAGAAATACATATGTTAGAATATAGTTATCCTGTACAAGTAATAATAACATCATAAATATATTAGAAAATGAAAAGTTAAAAGAACATAGGGAGAAAGGATTTAATTTTATTCACATAGGATTAATCCAAGTAGGAAAAAAACTTTAAGTTAGGAGTAAACACTCCCATATTAGTAATATTGAGAGATATAAGATTTAAAAATTTTAAAGATTCCTTAATAGCGACCTTAGAAAGTAATTGCCATGATGGTCCTGATTTTTTAATTGTTACCTAATTTTGCCATGAATATAAATAATGATTATACGGCAGAAACTATAAAATTATATGTTAAAACCCCTAATAACATAATAGATGAAGTATGATCCTCTTCAAATAATATATAGAATATATTATAAAGTAACAAAATAGATTATAATTTTAGAGCCTTGAAGCAATCTCCTAGAGATGAAACCATACTAGTCCAAGCTAATTTGAGCAAGACCATTGTATAAGTCCCTAAAAAGTTAAAACACTTGGAAGTAGTAAAAATATTCCAGAAGAATGGGTGTTACAAGATGTAGTACAACCCGAAAAAATAGAAAATACTCAAGTGAGGGAAATAATCCAAGATGGAAATAATATTAGATTAAGAATGAATAGATCAAAGTCTATACAAATACCAGAATCTCATACTATCAACTGAAATTTCTAGACATTCAATAGATAATTCAACCATTAATATTGACTTAGTAGGAATAAATAATAGTAGAGCTAGAATTGCAATTTAGCTTATGAAGATACTGAGGATTCCCAACAGCTTCCCAAATATTAAATACTTTGACCAGAAAAGAGCCTTTTGAAATAGATAAAGAATGGATAAGAAAAGATTTTGAAGTTAATATAATAAAGAAATAAGAGAATGGTTTTTTAATACTTTTAGTGCACAAGAAACCTTAGAAATTAGAAAGATATTTTATCAATATATGGAAGATAATGAGATTAATCTATATTTCTTTGATTGGTTAAAAAATACTTATAATAAAGGAAAGGAATTTTGTCCTTTGGTAAAAACTACTATAGCTTGGGAAACTAAAGCCTAAAAGATAATAGAATCAGAATATCCACCAAAAGAACATGTATTGCTCAAGACTATCTGAAAACACTAATATAGAATTAGCTAAGTATAAAGATATTGTTAGTGAAAGTGGAATAGTGGATAAGACGGATATAAGAAAGATACATCAACAATTATTCTAATACTATGTTAGAAATAATGAGTAACGATTAACAAGAATTGAAGGAAAAGTGAACAAAATAGTATTAGTTCGACTAGTTCAAGTCTGTTAAAATAGTTCAGCCCCAAAATTAATAGAAACTCCTATTTATAAAATAGAAAGTAGTTAGGATTCTAAAACCTAATAAGAAAATAGAAATGGATATAGAAGACATTAAAGAAAAGCTCAAAGGATTAAATATTACTAAAAAAGAGATAAATACTTTGGATGAGAAATAATGAAATTAACTATTCAAGTAAATCCTAGAATTCAAATTATTATCCTAGGCCTACCCCTGCGATATAGGTTATGAAGAAAGAGGTATGCTATCAAAATACTTATTCAGGTGGAAATATAGAAGAATGGAATATAGATGGAATGAGCGAACAAGCTATATTAGATCAACCTCCAAATAGCTATGTTTTCTAAACCTTAAAATCTAGCGGATTATCTAAAGAACCCTAGTTATAATACATGGATTTACTGGACAATTAAAGGATGGTGGGATAATTTCTTAACCCAAACTGAAGAGAAACCATATTAAATAGTGTAAAACAAGAGGAGAGAATAATTTAGATGCGGTAACAACTTTGATTGTTTCTATAATTAAAAACTTTATAGGAGATTCCATATTTAGAGAAAGGATAGGAACACAATTATTAAATTTAAGATGTCCAACTATGTCTGATTATAGATGGTATAAAGATGTATTTATATCTAAAGTTATGATGAGAAATGATGCTAATAACTCGTTTTGGAAAGAAAGATTTGTAGGCCTCACCTAGTCTATTTATAAAAGTCATACAAAAATTACAAACTCATTATGGTAGTCAAATCTCATATGATACCTTAACCTTTGGACAAATACATAATATTGTAGTTGAAACAGGAATAGAAGTATGTACTAATATTAAGTTACAAAATAAAATGAAAAAAGAAAAAATAACCAATAAAAGGGAATTAGGAACCTTTTGCCAATATGGACTAGATCCTTTAAAGCTCAAGTAGACAACATAAGAGACAATTAAGAAACAAGGAAAATATGTAAGAACCAATAACCCTCGAAAATTTTATAAACCACATATGCTCAAAAACCCCCAAAATTATAATAAACCTTATATAAAGCCAAGACCTAAAAAAGTTATTAAAAAGGAAATGTATGTTGGAAATGTGGAAAACCCTTACATTTTGCAAAAAATTGTTGGTACAACAAAAAATAAATGAATTAACTAATGAAGAATTAAAGCAAACATTATTAAATATATTTATTAATTCGAAACCAGAACCAGAATCTAAGAAGAAATGATTAGTGAAGAAGAAACTGAAGATAATGAAATTTTCCAAATAGATAGGATTTAGAAGAATTAAGAATAGAAGAAGAAGAAAATATTGTTTAGGACCAGGACTTTGTAATTGTGAGAACTGGTATGGTTAAGAGGTTAAATGTATTAAGCAGTGATCAAACCTCGACCTTAATATCTATAATAGATAAACTAGAGATTCCCATTAAAAAATGAATTTCTACAGTTAAACGAATTAATTTCTAAGGAAGAAAAGCAAAGAAAAGAAATAAAACCCACGAAATGAAAGAGGTATTTAATAGGTTTAAATCCCCTAAGGAGAACGTGACTAAAAGATCTAGAATGAAATTAAGAATTTAAAAAATGAAATTTCAGAACTTAAAGAACAAGGTATTAACTTAGAATATAGACTACTAAAATTAGAAGGAGAACAAATAATAAATAATCAAAAGTCAAAACATAATTATAAAAGAACCAGAAGAAAGTTCTACCCTTTATTAATATATTAAGTCTTATAACTACGCATAAATGGTGGACACAAATTACTTTGGTAATTAAAAATGAAAGGTTTGATTTAATAGCTCTAGAGAACTCAGGTGCTGATATAAATGCCATACAAGAAGGAATAATACCAACCAAATATTATGAAAAGACTACTGAAAATGTATCAGAAGCAAGTGAACTGATTAAAAATTAAGTATAAACTTTCAAATGCCAAGATTTGTAAAAATAAAATTTGTTTTAAGACATCCTTCGTATTAGTAAAATATTGTAAATACTATAATTTTAGGAACCCCTTTTATATGTTTATTATATCCATTTTGGACTATGAAGAGGTGTAGAAACACATGTAATACCAGGATAACCCAATTCTTTTTGAATTTCTAGAACCTCCCAAGAAAAAAGAATTAAATTTGTTACAAGAAGTTTCCATATCAGAAGAAAATTAGTTCATCAGAAAACAAAGACAGATTATCTTTTACATAAAGAAATTTATTATAAAAAAATAGAAGAACAACTTACAACTGATAAATTACAAAAAATTATAAAGCATTTTAGAGAGAAAATAGAAAAAGAAATCTGATAACAATCCAATGGCTTTTCATCATAGGAAAATCCATGAAGTATCTTTACCCTATGAAGATGGATTTAAAGAATAAAATATACCTATCAAAGCTAGACCTAATAGATGAATGAAGAATACTTGACATACTAAAAAGAAATCCAAGAATATTTAGAAAAAGGATTAATTAGACCTTCTAAATCACCCTGGAGTTGTTCAGGATTTTATGTTATGAAAGCATCAGAAATAGAAAGAGGAGCCCTAGGTTAGTAATTAATTATAAGCCATTAAATAAGGTCTTAAGGTGGATTAGATATCCTTTACCCAATAAAACGATTTAATTAAAAGATTAAATAAAGCTAATATATTCTCCAAGTTTGATATGAAATCTGGATATTATCAAATATTAGGAAAAGAAGATCGATATAAGACCGCATTTTAGTACCCTTTGGGTATTATGAATGGAATGTAATGCCACAAGGACTTAAAAATGCTCCCAGTGAATTCCAAGAAATAATGAATAATATTTTCTATCCATATATGAGCTTCTCTATAGTATATTTAGATGACGTTTTAATCTTTTCCAAAGGAATTAATCAGCACATTAAACATTTAGAAAAATTTATCGAAATAATTAAGGAAAATGGATTAGTTTTATCACTAGAAAAATGAAGATCTTTCAGACTCAAGTAAAATTTCTAGGTTATGAAATACATCAAGGAACATTTACACCAATTAAGAGATCCATAGAATTTACAGAAAAATTTCCAACGAGATAAAAGATAAAAGACAATTACAAGATTCTTAGGTTGTTTAAATTATGTAGCCATTTTATTCCAAATATTAGAGTTATATGTGCCCCGTTATACAAACGTCTTAGGAAGAACCCCCCTCCATGGGATGAAGACATGAATCAAACCATTATTAAAGTCAAAAGTATTGTTACAAGTCTTTCGTGTTTAGGGATACCAGATCCTTCAGCCTCTTATCGTAGAAAGAATGCTTTAGATATAGGATATGGTGAGATCCTTAAGCAATCCTCCCAAATTCAATAAAAGAGCAAGTTGTCCATACCATTCAAGTATTTGGCATAGCACAACAAAAGTATTCCACAATTAAAAAAGAAATCTTATCTATAGTATTATGTATTACTAAATTTCAGGATGACTTATTTAATAAAAAGTTTTTAGTAAGAACGAATAAAGTACCCCAAATGTTTTACAAAAAGATGTCAAGAATCTTGTTTCTAAACATATCTTTGCAAGATGGCAAGCACTTTTGTCTTGTTTTGATTTTGATATCATACATATCAAAGGGGATAAGAATGCTTTACCCGATTTCCTTACAAGAGAATTTTTGCAGGGCTCTGCCCACATGAGTCAGAATCCAAACACGAGAGATAATTATGGTCCTCCTAGGAACCATAAAACATCTGGAATCAGCTGCATTAAATACGCCTATGACTATGTCACAGGTTGTTAAAAGCTCTACTCATATCTTCTCAAGATAAATTTAAAAGTCCTTAGCCTAACACCATCTCAATTATTCTTGAACAAGCCCACATATCATGACCATCCCTATATTGAAAAACCAAATTCTTTACCAGTTATGGCCATAGAAAAGAATGGTTTACCTTAGACCGAAAAATCATGTATAAGAGATATTTCCAAGCCATTCCATTATGTACCAACCCATCCTCAAAAGACCCAAAAATTTTATGAATATATCCTTGTTGACACTCAATTCTAGAAGTTACCCATGTAATTGATAAAAATGATCCCAGGAATCTCCCATTCCAAGCTTAAGATTACAAAGATCTTAACCGTAAAGATTGGAATCGCTCTACCAACTAAAGGAATTTACTAGAGAATTTGAGCCTCAGGATTATAATTACTTTGATTACATAAAAGCTTGGCATCATGTACTAGATTTCTCACCTAATCCCCATTCATGGTTCTTTTGGTTTAAAGGGAATCTCTTTACAATTCCCTAAGTGGTTTCTTAAGTGGTTTCATGATTTTACCTATTCCACCATTCTCCCAAAGAGAGAGCAATGGGATATGAGGATTGGAGCTATGACATCCTTTGTACCAGAAATGAAATTGATCTCCTTTGTCACTTGTCTAGGTAACCCGGATAATGCAATGGGAATATAACTCAGAAAATGGAAGAAGATAACAGCATACAATTCTTAGTAAAAATCATAAAGGTCCAATGGTGGGGAGTATTTGATTTAAAATTAATCAGGAAAAAAGCTATTGATGCATGGTTGTCTCATTCGCATGATAAAATACCCCCATCCTCATCAAGCACCTCAAAGAAATCTAACTTAAAAAGAATCCCAAGCTTTTAGCACAAAAGCAACAATTATTGGCAGCACTAGCCCAGCCATTTTAGAAGAAATTCAAGCAATATTAAAGCAATATCAACAAAATCAGAAGACGACGAAGAAACTTGTTCTAGTCCAGGTCATTATTTTGAAGATACAGAAGATCAACAATTGTAACAAAAATCTGGATAAGAATCAAAAAAGTGTCCGCATCTAGAATAGTAAAAGACAAAATCACAAAAGGAGAACAAGTCAAGAGTGATGATGAAGCAAACACCAATTTGTCAAAAAGCCTAGATGTATAGCTAATTATTACAAAATAAAAGTCAAAAGGCTATAAAGTAAAAGTTACTAGCCTTGTCCTTTGTAATCATATAAGAATCTTATGATCTCATCATGATGTAAGTAACATAGTACAATTAGCCTCTATAAAAGGCTAAGCCATAGTAGCAATATCAAAAATTTCACTAAGCCCTAGAATAAGCTCTGAGTGATAGCCATTCACCATTTCATCCCTTACAAAGCCCCTTTTGTATCATATTTGTGCAAACACTATTGAAGTATTCAATAAAGTTTTGAAGTTTACCAGGATCATTATCTTGTAAGTTTTATGTTAAATTATGTTTCCTTGTTATAGATTACGAAGAATATTAAGACGTTTAGAAAACATGAAAAAGATATATTAGATACTATTGAAGAATTTGAAAAACATTATTTTCCTCAAGACCAAATATTACTTCAATTATATGATATGTTTTTAACTCGTTGATGAAAGAAAAAGCTATATAAAAAAGATTTTAACTAGTATGAGTTATTGTTAAATGTATCCATTATATGTTTTGAGAAACAACTTAAACATTTACATCAATTGTGGATTCAAACTTTATCTAACATATTTGATTTAGAACGCCTACAAGCTACTTTTGAAAATATTAATCACTTAAACAATCTTTATCTTCAACTTTCAAGTATTGAATATAAAATAAAAGTAAT
>JAMLFY010000004.1:8279073-8379192 GCA_030441495.1 Dalbergia oliveri
TAAATTTGTTGAACCATGTATTTTCATTTAATAAAGTTTTGTGCACAAGTTGTGAAATTTTAAGGTAATATAGCTTGATTTTGACCTCATTATGTATTTGATCATAAAATATTTTTGGTTCATAAAAAGTGTTGTATTTAATTCATTATAATGAATGGATTTTAAACCTTTGAGCATGTAATATTTAGCTTGGTTTATGTGTTATGTTTATCTTGGACTATGGATCTTGGATTATAAATATTTGACTTGAATATAAATTTATTAACATTAAGAAATATTATTTACAAAGATTTAAGTTAAGGTCCATTAATGATATGAACTAACTAGATTCATGCTTGAAGTGATTTCTAAAGTTTGGGTATAATTTCAATTATTTATTTTTAAATATTTCTTAGATTTTATTGCTCTTTTATTTACCCTATGATTATATCTTTATATTGATAAAAATATTTTTTACTTATATTGAACATGTAAAGGTAATTTACCTACATATTTTTAGAAAGATACATTGGAAATAATTTTGGGTGTATTTAGACTTATGGAATTAGTAACATATTATTACTTGAAAATAAATTATTATATGATGAAAAACTAAGTTAAGTATATTTTATTATAAAGGAAATGAATTTATAAAAATAAGTGTGATGTGGTGCTTCAATAATAATTGTAAGAAATATGGGTTTTATGAGTATTTTAGGAATCCTATGTTGTTTGGACTTTATTGTAAATATGAAAAATCTTGTGGTCTATATGTACAATATGAAAGAAAATGTATTTATAATTTAATTCTTATGTATCCTGTATATGTGCGTATGTAAAATGAATACATAAATAAGTGACATAAAGCAGGAGGTTTTATAGTGGATAAGGACTCAGTGTAGCTTCAGTCTTATTCCAAATTGTTAAACGACATGAGGCCAGGCTTGTCACAGAGGAGATTGGTGTACGTTATAGTGATACCTCAAGCGACCATGCTCGGACAAAGACTGGTATTAACTAATCTTGGGACGCAGCGCAATGAAGCTATTCGCAGATCAAATATGAAGTAAACTCGGCTATAATCATTTGAAAAGAACATGATACTAAATCGGAAGCTCGGTACACTCATGATTATTATAAACATTCTTTGAACTTTTATTATAATTGATATTGTGCACTTCTCTTACTTGACATTAGTAAAATATAATTCATTAATATAAAAGATTGCATCTCCTACCGCTCAGATATCTCTTATTTTTGGGATGAAATGGGACTCCCCTGGAAACATCACCTCAAAGACTGTCTCCCCTTCTTTGATGTTTCCAGATAGCATGGATCGTCATCAGCGGTGAAATGGATGTAGCCTTGGACTTAGTTTCTAATAATTCAACACTATATTATGTGTGCTAATAGAATCTTTACTATCTTCCAAGACTTGATTATGTTATATTGTTATATTAAAGTTTTCCTTAATGTATCTTGAATGTAATATGTATTATATCCTATGGATTGATGTTGGTCTTAAAAATGTTTATAGATGATGGTTGTCTGAGTATCGGAACTGCCTCATGAAGATAAATATTCTTGTCATCTAAAAATTACCTTCAGATTCTTGGAAGAAGTCTATTCCTGTAAAAGTGTGATTTGGAAAGGTTCTGCTAAAGGCTTGGTATTTAACCATCCATTGTGACGGACTTCTTCCTGGGAATCTACAGATGCATGATTTCCAGTTGGTATATATTATTCCAAATAGAACTATAAATTAGAAATAATCATTGAGGTTTAAAAAAAAAAGTTCTTGTAAATTTAGATTACAAATAATAATATTATGTTAGCTAATTATTGTTTAAAATAATAATAATATTAAAACTTAAGGTGGAAGAATGAGCTTAGTGAGGTGTTACAACCTAGTACAAAGAATTCATTTATTATTGTTTGTATGTTTTATGAAGCATATATATAGAATAGGACAACCAAAAATAAATAAATAAAATAGAAAAAAATATCTTCTTAATAAGACATAATAACAAAAAAAAAATTATATTTGCATAGTTTGAGGATTTTAGAAACTTTCATTCTCCCAAACATTTTAAATTTTATATGAGATTTTTATGACCCAAATATTATTTGATGTTATATATATATATATATATATATATATATATATATATATATATATATATATATATATATATATATATATATATATACCTATTCATTTGTATAATGAAAAAGATGTTTATGCTTAGTCAAAATTAAGCATCACATTATAACTGATTAATTTAATGATAGTATTATATTTAGTCTTATTTTATATTATAACATTATGAATTTTATTAATATCTTTTATTAGTGCAGTATTTAAAAATTTATAATTCCTTATTTTTTCCAATCTAAAAATGTTTTCATTCAAGCCTATATATATATATATATATATATAATTTTCTAATTTCAAGTTTTAATTTTATAAATGTTTTTATTTAAAAAATATTATTTTATTTTTTACTATAGAATTAAAAATATAGTTAATAGGTAGAAAAGCAAAATTAAACATGATATTATATTAAAAATTATTAAATTTAGTTAGATTACTATAGTGATAATTCCTGTAAAATGATAGTGATAGTAATTTGAGTACATAATTAATATAACAGCTAATAATTAATATTTAATTCCATAATTATATTTAGTTTTATTTTGTATTCAAATATGCATTTATATGCTTTGTAATTTAAAACTAAAAAAAAAATAATACTCAATTTATACAGATTTTAGATTGCAATTCCATTAATCCAATACTTTAAAATTTCGCTAAAAACAGAAATTAATACTAAATATATGCAAATTCTTAGAGGTGGCCTTTGATTACCTTCCATACAAGTTCAATTAATAATTAGCAAGATCACTCATCAACCAGTTCAGCATTTCAAATGTTCCATTATGGTTTTTTTGGATTGCTAAATGTTCTATGTTAAAAACTGAAAACAAAATAATCCAGAATTTATATGATTTTAGGCTGCAATATGCATTTTAATTTCATTCTTTGAAATTTCAAAACTAAACAAAATCAAACCCAATTTATGCCAATTTTGCGGCCATGGCTTCTCATTATAGCCTTTCTTAACTTTCAATAATTAGCAATATCATTGGCTACAACCATTAACCTTCCAAACATTCAATTATGTTATGCATGATATGACTATTTTAAATTTCAATCAATTAGTTAAATCAAGTATATATATATAATTTGTTTTGGTCAGCCCTACATGATTAGATTGTTCATTCTTTCAAAACCATTGTAACAGAAAATTGATCTTTGAAATATGCAATTTGCCTTAATTAGAAGAGTTTATTGAATATTTGACATCCTATTTAAACTCTTTTATTTATTCCCTTTAGTTTTTTTTATCACAATTGGAATTTCAATTTAATATTAAATTGAAAATGTTATCAAAGAATGTTATTTCAGAAATAAATATAATTTCAGAAAATCTAAGTCCATTATTTTCTACTAATAATAGATAAAAGTTAACAAAAAAGATTAAAATACATATTTGAGATAATTTAAGAGTTCATTTCTACTTTGCAAAACTCTTAGAATAAAGTGCATATAACGTATATTTTTTGAAGGGTAACTTGCATTTTTCCCTATTTTTAATTTTAAATTATTTAATAAATAAAGATTATAATAATCATTTATTAAGTAAATAATTTTTTGACAAGAAAAACATTTAATAGAAGCCAAAAATTAATAATTAATATACTAAATATTTGACATTTAATTAATCTTAACTCCAATATTAAATTCGAACAATATATCTGAGAGAGCGCGCAGGTTGTCTGTCTTTTGTTAGGTTGTCTATTTAATCATTGCGTGTGAGGGTGTAAAAAGAGTGCATCATGTTTTTAATCTAATTTATTATATTCTTGCTGCTATAGCGTTCATAAAAGATACAGAGAAGCAAGATAACAGGAAAAGGTTGCATGCCTTTCAACCAAAGTGTAGCTTATTAGCTCACAAAGTTCCATAAAATTTCAATCCTATTTTTACCTCAACCAAACATATCCTAAATTTTGAAATTTTTGGATGTGGTGGTCATCCAAATTTTCAACATAGTCACACCCCGAAATGAGAGAACCACACAATCTTATCATCTGAAAAAAAATTAAATCTTTCTTGCTAGGGCACGATGAATACAAAAGGTCATGCATTTATTTAACTAGTTCACCTTCGTCGTCTTGGACTGATTAAAGACCATAATTTAGGCGCATAGAATAAAGATGTGATCGAAATGGATTACTTGGCACTAGCCAGATGGAAGAAAGAAATTGCTTAAGGCACCTATTAAATACACAGGGTCGCTCTAAGAAAACCAGGTGACCGGCCTTCTTTATGCCTTGAAATGTCGTCTTATTTCCCAGCTTCCTGTCATATATATGTTAAGCAACAGAAAGAGAGGTATGTCCATAAGTATGAATAATGATTCAATGAATGTATATTAGTAGTTAAGGAAAGTCTTTTGCCTACTTATTAGTGAGCTGCTATAAAATAAAAAAAAGTTCTAATTAACAGGTACACTTCTTTTTATGGAAGTTAACAAGTGCACTTAATAGCAAAATAATACAGTTGGTAGGCATAGAAAGGGTTTGCATAAAAGTGAAAATGGTATTATTATTATTATTAAAGATATATTTTTAGGCTTTGACAATGAGTAATTCAGTATACATCTTAGTTTTTTATGATGAATTACATAAATGGGCAATCTTAACATGTATTGAGACACTTACACATATTGTTCACATATAAAAAGATATATAAAATTGTAAAAAAAGGTTAAATAACACTCGTCAACTACATTACTATTGGCACTTTTGCGGCCGGTGCATCTAGTGGATGACATATCTTATAAAACCTTCCGAAACATGATGCCCTAATTTTGCAATTATGCAATTGTTTTTTAATAGTCCAGGTATCTTACTCTTTCATCTCCTGCGCAAGCTCTGGTTTAAAAATATTATCGTTTTCGCCCCATAGAAGATGTATTCGCTGCAAGGGTAGTTGAGTAATTAACATGAAAACTTGAAGTTTTTGGAAGAATATAAGAATGAGGAACGCTACTGATGTTAACTCAATTTTAGTACCCCCAACAATTTACGCAAATTACCTGCGAAAAATTTGGGATGTTGATGTCTTTGTAGCTATGGACCAAGGCCTCCAGTAGCTCATCTCTCTCCTTCCTATTGGGAACATCACCTGTAATTGATGCTCATGGAAGTCATGCCTAACTCATCTACAAGCTTAAATATTAAGTTAATACCTGAAATTATATGTGTTATATATGTGAGTCTAGTCCTTGAGATTTAAAAATCAATTTTTTAGTCTATAAAATTATAAGGTATGAGTCATACTAATTTCTGATCCTATTTTCATTATTGTCCTGTCACATTTTTAGATGATATATCACATGAATTGTTATATCAGTGATAGATTAATATTTTACTTGACATTTGTCAAGTAAATTGTATGGGGATAAGCATAATTAAGTTAATACTATAATATGAATTTTACTTATGTTAATATATTTGGCATGTGTTAACGGTTTGAACTTAGTATCCAACCTTATCACCTTTGAGACCAAGCAGGATATGTTTATCATTAGCATGTCACTTAACATAGCACATTAGCAAAAACATAAAGACAAAGTAGTAAAATTACAAACAAGGACCAACTTAGCTTACATTTTGCAATTTCATACACTAAAATGTTAATTTTTAAATCTCATAAACAAAATGATTCACACATATAATTTTAGATAGCATTTGATTTCTATCTGGATAAAAAATATATAAAGAAAGCTGAAGACATCAAAATTATTTAGTTGTGGAGATAAACACAAAATATAGAAATTTTTGTACCTCCAAAATGGATTTATGGATAGTGAAGACAAAACAAAGAATAAAAATTTAATATTTTCCAATAATATCCAACATATTTAATATTTTCTCTTTTCTCACTATCATAGGTGGTTCAATGGTGGTGGCGGGCAGTCGTGACCGGGCTGTGGTTAACAAAGGTAAATAATGTCTTTATCTTTTCTTTTGTCTTGTCCCAATACTTCAAACAAGATATAGGTTTCATCACGTCTTATTACCTATTCAAATATGATTTGAAACAGGATTCTTCGTGTTTCTATTTCTCCTGCTTTGTCTCATTGTCGTGAGACGAAACGCTATCTTAGGAACTATCTTGAACATTCATTGAGCTCTATTTTCTTTAAACTTTACTTTTTGTTTCAATTTAAATCTAAACTTCAATTTTTCTTTCAACAATATATGTGTTTTAATTTGCTAACGTGACACCTATGTCACAAATCTAGTTAATAACACAAACTACATGTGAACACAAGGACGGACCCACAATGTACAAGGTGGGGGCTCATACCCCACAATAGTTTAGAATTTTAAAAAAAATTATACATGTATAAATATTTTTGTCCATGTCATTTTATGAAATTTGATCCTACAATAATTATAAATGAGCGAGACAAATAATGCGATATAACTTATTCTTTTTTATTATATTTATATATTATGTTTAGGCATTAATTTTTAAATGATTGCTAGCGCATGAATAAGAGCGTTCCGGTATCCTTCCCATGTGAACCATTCATAATAGGCCATGTGACATAAATATTGCCAACTCATATATTGGTATGTTATGAATTTTATATTTGCAATTTTGTCTTTCTCCAAATTAAACTTTAAAATGACTCCAAGAGGTTTAAATTGCAAAACTAATAAAAACCAAATTGTGAAAATAAAAATCTATTTCATCCCCATTGAACACCCGTCACCATACTTCATCAGTTCAGACAAAACTTCTGACCATAAACACAAATTGAAATTCAAACAAAAAATAAATTAAAACTATGATTAAAAAAAAATCAGACCAAGAAAGACACAAGTTTCAAACAATTTTAAAAAAAAAAGACAAAAAATTCTTCTCACTCTCATAACCTTTCGTCAATGGATCCCATTCCCAAACCAAACCTTTAATCAATGGCTATCACAATTTTTTCTCTATTTATTCTCTTCTTTTCCCCAATATCCCCCTAACCTTTTCTTCAATTCACGTCCCAAGCCCTCCCTAAACCTACGCGCAATTTCACTGAAACCCATACAATTCAGCGAAGCCTCGACTACCATGGTAGGCGGCTCTCGCTGTGAACAACCTCGGCGAGACTGAGCCGGTGGCGTGTCACCAGAGAACGGAGAACTCGTCGGAGAGGGGCGTTGGTGGTCGGAGTTTAAGCCGTTTATGACAAGGACGATGAGCTTCAATTCATCGAGTTGTCACGGAACATTGCGGCGAGCGTTTCTGCTCATCCATTGAACACCAGACATCCTTAATTTCAACTTTTTTTTGGGTCATAGTCGGACTTTTTTTTTTTTTTTGAATTTCAAGTTTCTTTTTTTGGGTTAGAAGCTTTGTCTGAACTGAAACTGATGAAGTATGATGACTGGTGCTCTATGGAGATGAACTGGAAGAACAGAAATTTCATTTTTGTCTTCCACAATTGATATAAAAAACTCACTAAAAATAACACTTAATATTTTTCCCTCACAAACATATCACAACACATACGATGAGTAGAGGAAGAAATTTTTAAACTGAAACTTGGTGAACTGATGATACAACCACGGTATCTAACTGCCTTTTATAGGCTTCACAAATAAATGAAATATTAAACAAAACACAAACCCAACGTTGAAGCAACTTACATGCGAGAAGTGAAAAACATTGTAAGCTATGGTAGGTTATAATTTTCAGCCACGTTATCCACTAATAAGCCAAGCATATGTGCTGTAATAACTATTACAAGACACATAGTGGCGGCAGCAATTTTACGCTTTATCAAGCCAACACGTGGTAGTGAATGATGGCAGGGTATGCTTGGTTTAATTCTGACAACAATTCTTTTTTTGGTGTTAGTTTTGCAATTCAATCCCCCTGGACTCATTTTAAAGTTTAATTTCGAGAAGGACAAAACGACAAATAAAGAATTCATAACATATTGGCGTATGAGCTGGTAATATTTATGTCACAAGACCTACTATGAGTGGTTCACGTAGAAAGAGAATTGGAACCCTTGATTTATATGGATACTGTAGCAATCATTTTATTTTTATTATTATTAGAGCAAACAGTCGAATTAGTCCTAAATTTTTTTTTGGACAAATTGACTCTAATAAAAAAATTAATATTAAAATCCCTCATAATTGTAAAAATAAGAAATATATAGGTTCTAATTTTGTTAAGCTTTAAGCGATAGAGATGAAAAAAGAGTTCACTAAGATTAGTCATATGTGTAATCTTTACTTGTCACAAGCTTGCCTCCTAGCTGGTTCAATTTTTCAGACCAGATCTTTTTCCTCTCTCAGAGCGGAGCTTACACCTACGGATGACTATAGTCTATTTATAATTGTGAGGAATCTCAACACTAATATTTTTGTTGGAATCAATTTGTCCATCAATAAAATTGTTAGAAACCAATTTGAGTATTTACTCTCATTATTATCAAACTTTTACAGATCTATTGCTATTTGAAACATTCAAACTTTCATTGGTTGAAATGGAGTTGAGTGTATGATTGAAACAAATTAATAAGAATGTTTGGAATGTAAATTTAAAAAAATGGAGATCGAAAATCTAATCTAACTTAAAAGGGCATACATAAAGATTTACCAACCCCGATATATAAGTAATTATAAATATTAACACTTAAATATGTTTTAAATTTTGTTTTGGTTATATAAAACAATTATTTGGATCCAAATACTTTTTTTATAATTTTGGTTTTGATCCTTATTATTTAAAATTTTGATTCCTATAAATATTTGAAAATATGTGTTTAACACTTATAAATATTGAAAATTTAGATGCGATCCTTATAAATATTTAAAAGATTTTCTTTTAACCCTAATAAATATTATCAGTTAACAATTGAGCTAATCCAATAAGGATCAAAACAAAACATTTTTAAAATGTTTGGATTTATAGCAATTTTTTATAAAGACTAAAACTAAAATTTACTATATTTATAAGATCTAAAATCATATTTAAGTCAAAAATTAATGTTCAACTTTGATCATCGGTGTTTCAAAGGGGTGAATTTTATTTTTTCAAATGAGAATCTATTTATTCAAAGTATATTTGGTTAGAGACAAAAATTAAATAGAAATTTTCTAAACAAGGTTCGTGTGCATCTAAGAAATTTTCACCTCCATTTTTTCACCCCAACCAAACATATAAGTCATGTGTATTTACTCCTCTTGACACCTTTTCATGGACTTGGAATTTACTCCACTTAACACATTTTACTATCACAAATGACTTTTTTTCTTTTGTAAAAAAAAAAAAATTGAGAGAGCAAACCTTGAGAAAGTCGTTGTGCATTCGGTTCGGGAAGCTGATGTTTCTGTGAAGTCCTAGAGAGAGAAGCACCTTTGTTTGCTCAACAGAGTTGGGCATTAACATCTCCGAACAAGAAGAAAACCCAACACTATTAACTATGTCCAAAATGATGGATTCCTTCATAGCCACAACGGCGCCAGAGATGACCATTCCCTGGACCATCTCAGGGTACATCTCACCCATCTTGAACGCCACCATTCCACCATAACAAAACCCAACCACAGCGCACTTCTCCACACCCAGCTTCCTTAACCCCGCCGCCAAACACTCCGCTTGGAATGCCGGTGACCGCCCCGCTTTATCGGTTAATGAATCGCCAAAGAAGAGCAAGTCTGGCACGTACACATCATACTCTTTCCTCAGAGCGCCAACCTGCAGCTGCCACGTCATGATTCCGTCAGCGAAGAAACCGTGGAGGAGAACCACCGCTGGCTTCTTCGGCTTCGAAACGAGCTTGGGCTTTTCGTCGCGGTTCCTGGGCTTGGAGATGGTGTGTGAAGGAACCCAGAATCTCATCACTGTTCCGGGCTCTATCTCCACCGTGCAGGGCCTTACACCAGCCATTTTCATTAGCCAGCGCAAAAGTGAACAATGTGTGGCAACCACGTTCACCATCTCTTCTTCCCCGATATCACACACTGGCTCGCTCTCTATCGTTCTGTCTTAGTGGTAACTACAATGGCGAACAACCTCAATAGCATACATAAAGGATGAGTTGTGCCCGTACCATATTTCAAAAATATTATTTTAACACACATAACTGAATATCAAATTGGGATATTTATTTTATCACTATTTGGATCAAATTGGACATTTATTTATCACCTATAATAGCAGTTTTCATTTTTTTTATTTATCCATTATATTCAATAATAATTAAATGATGTCTTAATAAAATACTTATTTTTAGATATTAAAATTCCAACATGCTAGTTATGGGATTTACTAGAGAGTATTTTGCCGCATGTTAGGTAGGAGCCCCATGAACGTGCAATTGTGCATGGTGGAGTTACGATATAAGGCGGAATAAATAACTGCGAGATTGGGGATATTTTGCACTTATATAAAATAAAAAAAATTACCAACATAAAATATTTACAACAATTTTTTTTAACATTTTTTATAATAATATCCTAAAACCAGTGTACATCGAAATCGTACAAAGTTGCAGCCTGCCACGAATTCTTTACTTTCTGAAACATTGTAGTCTTGCAAGATTTCTATATATTTGGTTCCTATAAATAGAAATCATCGTAGAGTAAATCTCATAGTGAAAAACTTGGAGAGAGATAGTAGAGTGAAAAGGTAGTGTAAAGAGTAAAATTTGGCATAGAGTAGAAGTAAGTTGAAGAAAAGCGAAAGGAGAATTATGTAGCACAACAATGTATATTATCTTTGCATACAATAGACATATTGCTGGAAGGCTAGATGTAAAAGTAATTTAATTAAGTTAGGAGGATAGAAGATAAATCGTTGTGAGGTACAACTATTTCATTGTAAAAAAATATTTGATTTGAAATTGTTGCATACT
The DNA here is from genome assembly GCA_030441495.1 of Dalbergia oliveri. NCBI lineage: Eukaryota > Viridiplantae > Streptophyta > Magnoliopsida > Fabales > Fabaceae > Dalbergia > Dalbergia oliveri. The sequence goes on from JAMLFY010000004.1 coordinate 8,290,059, forward strand.
GCAACGATTTTCCCTAAGAATTCAAAACGATAAATTATCATATAAATTGTTCAAAAAATACGTCGTTGTAAATATTTTTAAAATTTTATAAGTGTTAAAAATCCGAGACAGAGATTGGAAAAATACTTGTTAGGATATTAATTTATTTATTGTTTGTCATATGGGTAAAAATAGGTCATCTTTATCATTTAAAGTATCAACATTCGCTTATATATATCAAAAAATAAATGAATAAAAATAAGTGTTTAATCTTTTAAGAGTAATTAACAATTTCTCTGGGTAGATATCACATGTAGAAAAAATTTTGCACCATAATATTTTTTACTAGACATATTAACTATTAAATTAAAAAATAAAAAATGACAGACAGAGATCCACAAAACTGATTTATGATATGATAAAGGACTTTTAAAAAAAAATTCACTTTAATAACATTTGATGATTTCTCTAAATAATTGTGGCATCTTAAATTTAGAAAAGAGGATTTACTATTGAGATACTAATAATATTACAAAAATATTATTTTAATACTTAAAAGACTCTATTATTATTATTAGATATTATGATAATCCCAACTTTTATTATTTATCATATTTAATAATAATAAAATAATATTTCAATTAAATATTTATTTTTGAATCTTAGAATACTCGTAATACTAATATATGGAGTAAGTGAAATATCATGAGGATGTACGAGATAAACACTTTTGAGAAGTGGTGCGAAACACGGAGTGGTGCGTGTGATACACATTTGAGCTTGAGAGAGACATACGTGTTAAGTGTGGTCTGTGGTGTGCATGGGTGCCTTTTGGGTGCGTGGTGCTTAAATTTATGGGGGCTGAGTATGGTAAAGGAATGTTATGGGGGGTGGGTGTGTGGTCCTTAAATTGGTGGGTTGTGTATGTCTGGATTGCTTCACGGGTATGTCTGGATTGCTTCACGGTCCAATTGAAAACGATTGTGGTCCTTTTTGAAGTTTTGTTGGTGCCAAATTGTTTGTAAGTTTCAATGTTTCTAACCTCGCTTGATGGATGGTAACAAAAATTATAAGATAAACCTTAAATTTATTGACCTCAAATTTGCAGGTTCATCATGTATTCTTTATTATTAACTATTGCGTGATTATCTTTTTTTGTTAGATGATTTGATCCAATAACAAATAATGGAGGGTCTATAATAAATCCAAAAATAAAAGATCCATCATAAAACTCATTTGATGATAACAGGCTTGGGAATGGGGCATGAGAAGTCTTATTTTGGGTTATGAAGGGCTCTTCCTGTGCAAGCTTTTTTGAAGTCTGAAGGAAGCTTTTGGACACTAATAATTGGGTCATTTTAGTATGGTCCATTATTTCTAAACATTAGATTTTAGTTGAATAAATTTAAAATAATAATCATTATATAAAAATGATAATAAATTTATAAAATTATAAAATAAAATAAATTTTAAAATTAAAAATTTAACCCTTAATTTCCCTTCTAACCACCCCTCTTACTTCTCTCCCTCCACTCCCGGTCTCCCACCATGCCACCACTCCCTTCTTCGTTTCAATCACCACCATCGACCCAACAACCACCCGTCCCTCATCTCACAGCAGGAACAACACCATCCCATAAAAAATTTTGTCTTTCAAGTGGGAGCTAACTTTGCGTGTGTTAACAAGAGAGCTAGCAAATATGACCAAGAATATGAAAAAATAATCTGAATTTGGTATTTTACTTAGTTCCATTTCCACAGATATGAACATTGCTGCACACAAGCCACGGGATGTATTAAAATCATATTCAAACTTTGGTTCCAAGGTGAAGAAATAGAAGCAACATTTTCGAATTGGCTCAAAAAATGCTTCATTTGCAGACATTATTCATATGGTAATTGTAGTTTTTTTTTTTTTTTTAGAATCTTTTGAAGAACTATCAAACTCGGTAGAATTCCAACAGTGATGTGCAACATTTTAAATCTGCATCCATTTGCGCGTCAAGTCATAAGTTTAAAACCAAGCATTTGAACAAGAAAAAAAAAAAACCCGCCGCCACCTTTAATCCTCTCCCCAAATCCTCCAAAACCAAAACGGATTTTAACAGATCTACATATAAAAATTACAACTTTATACAACAATAGAGACAAATCGACAAAATCCAAAGAGGCAAAACAAAATATATTAAAAAGGAAAAACTTGATCTCGACCCAGACAGAAAAATCCAATCTTTCATGAAAACAATCAACCAAACTAAGCTCCATTTTCAAAATAATCAAAGCAAACCCAAAAGCTTTGCGGAGGAAGTGAAGGGTTGAAGAAGTTGGCTGCGAGGAGGAGGGAGCGATCGTGTTTGGGGCAGCAGCGTTCGACGACGTTGAGCAGCGACGATAAGGCAATGCGGTGGTCGCGTTTTGGTGCAGAGTTTGAATGGTGGTGGAGGGCGCTGGTTCACGACGTCGTAGGCCACCAAGGAGTGAGGCGCGGCGGCGTCAGCAACGGGAAGAAGAGGAAGTCGATGACGAAAGTGTGGTGGGCATTAGATCTGGCAGCGGTGGTGATTGAAGGACAACTACAGTGAGAGGTTGGAGAAGGAATTGAAAATTAAATAGAGGTCAATTTGGTAGTCTAACAGTAAAATATGAGGACCATCTCAAGATCCAGAAGATGTGCACGGCCATGGTAACACGGCCCCTAATGATTTGATGAGGTCAACATGTTGGGATATGGAATCTGGGGGTGGTGCACGAGTTAGCAATATGATTTTCTAGTTTCATGGCTGAAATCATTGTGTATGTTTGCTTTGATTGGGTAGCGATCCTGTAATTGGGTGTTTTCCTTCAGTTTTTCTCTTTGGTTGTATTGCTGGTACTCTTTGGGAAACTTAAAAGGACTTTTTGTTAGAGTTTTTAGTTTTTATTTTTAATTTTGTAAAATTTATGAAGGAAAATCTGAAAATTTTAAAAATTTCTATGGAGATATTTGTTTAAGGTTCAGATTTCAAATTTGTGAAGGAAAACAAACTCGCTCAGCATTTGTTTAATTTTAGTTTTATTTTTAGTTTTTCATTTTGTAAAATTTATGAAGGAAAAACTAAAAATTAAAAATTTGTAGGGTTATTTGCTTCCTAAACAATTTTCATTTTCAATTTTTCAGATTTGTGAAGGAAAAATTAAAAACTGAAAATTCAAAATTCAGTTTTTAGTTTTTTTTAGTTTTTCCTTCATAAATTAAAGCTGAAAATGAAAATGAAAGTTGAAACTCAAAGTAACCCTAAATCTTCTGTCTCTTTTCTTATTTCATTCCCTATTTCCTCAATAAATTCCTATTTCATTAATAAAATTTTAATATACGTGTAATAATAACATCACTCATAATTTGTTAATCAATTAAATTTTTTTAACTACCTATAATCTAATTATAATCCTAATATTTTATACTCTGAGAAAAAGTTTTCCATGTGTCAGAATAAGAATGATTTAGACTTACGATTTTTAAGAAGTTAATCATTAATTATTTTTTAAAAAATAAAACTATAATTATGAGATATTATTAGAATATTATTGACAATTATCAATATTTAATAGTAGGATTGCAATATAAAAATTAAATATATTTAAAACTTATCAACATTTAATTAAATCTATAATACTAATATTTAAAACTCATTTGGTTTTCTAGGTGTAGCTTAGGAGTAATTTAGAGCCCATGAATTTCATAACTTTAATAATTAATATTTTTGAAAAAATTATAATCATAATTATTATATATCATTAGTTTACTATCATTAATTTATATAATTTTAATATTCATAATAATATTTTTAATATCTAGACAATTTATGTGAAATCTACACGATGAAAAATGTTGTACATTATTTTGATAACCTTATATATTGGAGTTATTTAAATAATTAGTTATAAATAAAATAAATAAATAATCAAAAGTAATTTTAAATTATATAGCTTGTTGTCTAAAATATAAGTGTTTGAAAAAAGTTTAAATCAAATAAGTTGTTACTTTACTTATATACTCCTAATTATCAATTAATTAATATATAATATTAATTAATTATGACATAATTTTTGTACCTATATATATATATATATATATATTTATATATGTGTGTACGGTAATATGATCCATTGTATTTAAATCAATATATTTGTTAATTTATAATATTTGTTATAAACTAGAAATTCTTCTTAATATACTATAATGAGGTAAATACCTTATTATATAATAAGAATATTCACTATGATTGTTTATTAGTTTTATCTTATAACTCTTTTATTGTTTTTATTTATTTTTTTTTGTTTTTTTTTTATTCCAACCTTTTTTAATATTATATTTATGGTTCTTATCGTTATGAATCACTTTTACATAATGACATTTATAAAAATCAAAAAAGAATTTCAAAAATATTTTTAAAGATAAAAACTAAATTTCAATATTCATAAAATTCAAATACAATTTTAATATATTTATATAGGACTTAAATTCAAAATGATAAAGACCAAATAGTTTATGACATTATAATTTCCTTATTTAATATAAAATTGATCCTTATTTATCAAGCTAACGTGATTTTAAGTTTTTCCAAATTATCCCTAAAAATGATAAATTCATGTGCTAAGGTTATTGAAAACTATTTTTTATTTCATTTTGGAAGCTTAATATATGAATATAATTTATAAAAAATTTCATACATTTCCTCAACAATGAAGCTATTAAATGTATAAAAGAAATTGTTGAGTTAACGCTTGAAAATCAATTAAAACTCTTTGTTACATTATTAGTGACAAATATAATGAGCATACCACAATTTGTATGGAAGCATATTTGAGAACTTTAAAATGATGGATTCTTATATAACTAGAGAAGTATATTAAGGAATTAATATAGGTTTTAAATTATAATTTAAATTTTTTTATCAATGGTTTTAATATTATATTTCCAAAACTTAAAGATAAATATTATATTTTTTAGCATAAGTTGAGAGTTTCATATTGTCATTAATTTTTTATTTTATTTTTTGTGTACCTTTCTATCCCAAGTTCATAGCAAGAGAATTTATCTTTAATTGAAATTAAAAAGTTATATAATAAAAGTATTCACTATGATTGTTTATTAGTTTTATCTTATAACTCTTTTACTATCTTTATTCATTATTTTTGTTTTAGTTTTTTTTTATTTCAACCATTTTTAGTATTATATTTATAGTCTCATGGTTATGGATCACTTTTACATAATAATATTTATAAAAATCAAAAATGAATTTTAAAAATATTTTAAAGATAAAAACTAAAATTTTAATATTCATAAAATTCAAATACTATTTTAATATATTTATATAGGGCTTAAATTCAAAATGATAAAGACCAATTAGTTTATGACATTATAATCTCCTTATTTAATATAAAATTGAGTCTTATTTATCAAGTTAACGTGATTTTAAGTTTTTCCAAATTATCCTTAAAAAAAATAATAAATTTATGTGCTAAGGTTATTGAAAGCTATTTTTTTTTTCATTTTGGAAGCTTAATATATAAATAGAATTTATAAAAAATTTCACATACATTTTCTAAACAATGAATTTATTGAAGGTATAAAGGAAATTGTTGAGTTAACGCATGGAAATCAATTAAGGAAACTCTTTGTTACATTATTAGTGACAAATACAATGAGTATGCCACAATTTGTATGGGAGTATGTTTGGGAACTTTAAAAAGATGGATTCTTATATGATCGAAGAAGTATATTAAGGAATTAATATAGGTTTTAAATTATAATTTAAATTTTTTATCAATGATTTTAATATTATATTTCAAAAACTTAAAGATAAATATTATATTTTTTAGCATAAGTTGAGAATTTCATATTGTCATTAACAAAAATTTATTTTTTGTGTATCTTTCTATCCCAAGTTTTAGCAAAAGAATTTATCTTTAATTGAAATTGAAAAGTTATTTAATTCAAATGGAAGGTTTTTGAAAGAGTTTATGTCCATATATACCCAAATGATTTTCCACTCAATTAATTTCAAAATCATCTCTTAGCTGAAGAGCTAGAATATGACAGAGAACAATTATTTGATGATCTTAAAGGGTACTTATCTTCAATGAATGAAATTCAAAGGATAATTTATGATAATATAATAAACTCAATAATCACTAAGAAATGAGGTTTTTATTTTGTATATGGTTAATAAAATTATGAAGAGCAAATGAGGTAATTAAAATCATGTAAATTAAATTTATTCATTATTTTCAATTAATTAGAAAGTAATTTTATTATGTTTTTATAAATTAAATATTTTATAAAAACAATGTAAATGGATATGATGATTAAAAATCGTCGAAGTAGATACTAACGATTACCTAAAAAGGAGGAGTGAGACCACATTTTATCTTTATTAGAATTGGGGTTATCACTGCTTAAAACCCAATAGTTACAATTGAATTCTTTATTCTCATGGAGTCTAACAATCCATATATATATATATATATATATAAACAATATTTTATAAGAATCATATATATATATATATATATATATATATATATATATAAAAGAATATCTTAGCACATTCATTTTTTAATTATCTTTATTGAATTTGTATTATGTATGCATTTTTATTTTTAATTTGGATTATATTACAGGACTAGTATTTGTCACTCCTTTTCTTTCAAAATACCTTCAATTTTGGACAAATATATATATATTAAGAAAGTTAATAAATGACATTGGTAATTGAATAAAATATGGTGATTGTACTATTGTATCCTTTCATTTTAATTAATATAGCACACTAATATTAAATAGAATGCTTTGAAAATGTGAAATTAATTAGGGATGATATTTGAAGAAAAATTAATGCTTTATTGAAACGTTAAATAGAGTATATTTTAAAATATGAAGTTGTCTAAAACGGACATATATTCTGAAGGGAATTAGTGTTATGCATATTTATATTTCGAATATCAAAATATTTTTTTTATTTTTTTGTGGAATTATTTTAATAAATCTGCAAATGTCTTTATGATTTCAAATCCTTGAGAATAGGAATAAGGACTCGTGACTGGGATAGGATGAGAATGGAAAAAAACTCTAAAAGGGAGGCACTAGGTATATCCTCTCATGCATACCCATTGTATTCATATTGATGGTATATGATATTTTAAATATATCAACTTATTTTATTTCATTATTCATCAATTTTAACTATCAAAAGGTGTAAAGTTTTCATAAAATATATTTTTTTATTATTAGTTAAAGGTCATCTATCGAGGTTTTCTTAACCTTATAAACATGATATTCAAAATAAGATATAAATAGAATATCTCTTTTAGATCCATACTCATTTATATTTTGTTCATTTATTCAATTATTTAACTATTAACTTATTTTTAAAATAAGTTTATATACTCAATTTTCTATAAGATGTATTTAAATAAACCATTATTTATTTTTTTTCCTTCCCTTTGTACTTATAGTGCCCTTAACCCGCCACAAAATTTTCAAGTGATTTATGACTATTCCCTTTGGCGGTTTCAAACCGTTGCTAAGATTTTAGGGGAATATTAATCTATTATATTGTGCAGGTCGTAACAGCGTTATTAGCATCACAGAGAGTTTTGCGACAGTTATTCCAGCGGTTGGTTGGAGTCGTTGTTTGACCTGGCAACGCTTGACATGGTGGCGATTTCAAAATCGCCACGAGTTGCAAATTACGGTTTGAACCACCGCTAAAGGTAAAAACAATTGCGGCAAAGACCATTTTTTCTAGTAGTGAGCTACTCCTCTTGGGTTTCACATCGAAAGATTCGAGTGTCAACCGTTTTTTATAGAATGAGGATGGAATGCATGTAATGCAAAGTGATTTGAGTGTTGTGATTACGTGAATGTGATGTTTGACAGATTAAAGAAGAAAAATTTGCAAAATATATGATAAGTTGCATTTATGCACTCATCTCGTTAACTCTGGACATTTTGCATTTGAATTTACTCAATTGATATTAAATTAGTGAATTTGTAATTTGTCCTCAATATATATCATTGGTTAATTTCATAGCTATAAACATTGTTTTTTATGCATGATCATTTTTTGGAAGTGCTTTGTGCTTTTAACCTCTTTGTGGGAGTGTTGTTTGATAAGAGGGACTTCCAGGTTAGTACATTAGAGTACAAGAAGAACTCAGGAACACCTGAGGTTTTGATGCTGTCCAACTTGACCTCCAGTTAGTATTTTACAATATTTGGAGCCACAGATGTCTAATTAAGGTGATTTTGGTGGCGTTAGGCTTATTCAAAGAGCTACAATTTCTATTTCTAGGCCGAAAGCTAATTTGAATGTTTTGGCCCAAAATGGGCTTGGAAGTTACTGGACCGGGAGCTGAAACAGAAGATGAAGTCACCAAAATTCATACTTGGACCGCCCAGGCGGTCACACGGGCGGTAGCTCAGCGGGATGTGATTTTCACGTACGAACCTAATTTTAGCTTTATTTTTAGGTTTTAAAAGACTATTATACTATCATACTAGGATTAGACTCTCTCTCTCTCTCTAGGTTTTGGGAGTTCCCAATCTTTGTTTGGCTCCGTTTGGATTGCAATTTATAGCTTTCTTTCAATAACAGTTGTGAAACTCCCCCTATGGAAAAGTAATCTCTTTACCGTGTGCAAGGATAACTGAAGATTGAGATTGTTCTTGAGGTTCCCAATTTTAATTGCAATTCATGGTTTGTTTCTTCCCCGTCTACCTTCTCTTTTGAATCAACGAAGATTTTTGTAATTGTATTTTTAAGAGTTGTTTGATTGTGCATTGTTTGCGTGCAAAATCTAGATACCATTGGGGTATTGGGTCGATTGATTTAATTACATCCAATTGGTTAGGGATTGAAATTAACTCCGATAGAATTAGGTTACTGTAATTGGTAATAAACTGGCATAGGTTTATAGAATCACGATCGTGAATTACTAGTTCATATGTTAACCAAACCCTTAGTGGAAGTGCGATTGTATAACCTCAAGTAGAATTGCATCATTGTTGTGTGATAACATAACTAATGAAAGTAACCACTACCGTGAATTTATCTTTTGAACCGATGATTGAACAATTCTTGATCTGAAGGACTCTTTGTAGGTAATTTTCTCATATAATTTTCTCATTATAATTTCTTAATTTAATTTAGTTGCTACAATTTCTAAACCCCCAAATCTCTTGAATCAATTAGAACACTTCATTGTGAGACGACTTAAGTTGTGCCCTCTACTACATTTTTGGTGCAACTTGGCACTTTATAAATTTTTAATTTGTTGTGAGTTGAGCTCGCACAAATTTTTTGGCGCTGGAAGTGGTGCTATTGATTCTTTTTCTTGTTTTTGATTGATTTTTTATTTATTTTCATTTTTATTTTTATTTATAATTTTTTCTCTTCTATTTTATTAGGTTTTACTTCTCCTTAAAAAAAAAATTTCAATTTTGTTTAGTTTAAATTTTATTCTTCTTTTCTTTGTTCCTGTTGTATTTGGTTGCTTTTGTAATTTAATTTTATGACCGCTCCCTTCCTAATTTTCCCATACTACCGATTAATCCAAGATTAAGAAAATTGCCAAACGGCTTAGGAGGTCGGAGGAGGAAATTAATTTATCAAACAACCCCTCTTCTTCTGATACAACTAGGGAATATGATAATTCTTTTTATTTTCCCTGAACTTTCTGATCCCCTTAGTGTTTCAGGAAATATGGCTGACAATAATAGGACTTTGAAGGAGCTCGCTGCCCAAGACCTGAACTACCAACCTTTGGGGATTATTTACCCCGACAAGGAGGTGACTTTGAGCTCAAATCAGGATTTGCACCACTTGCCTAAATTCCATGGGCTATCTGGGAAGACCACACAAACATCTCAAGCAGTTCCATGTTATTTGTGTGACAATGAAGCCTCAAGGGGTAAGGACCAAATCAAGCTAAGGGCCTTCTCTTTTTCCCTTGAAGGAGCTGCCAAGATTGGTTCTTCTACATCCCCCATGGAACAGGTGCACAGCGGGGCATGAAGCGCATATTTTGGAGAAATTTCCCAGCTTCCAGAGCAGCTGCCATCAGGAAAGATATGTGGTATTCGGAGCTGGAGGTGATCTCTATGAGTATTGGGAGAGGTTCAAGAGGTTGTGTGCCAGCTGCCCCCATTAGAATTTCAGAGAGCTTTATTCAGGATTTCTATGAGGGACTGGTAGTTATGGAGAGGAGCATGATTGATGCCCAGAGGTGCTTTAGTTAACAAGACTCCTGTTAGGCTTTTGATTGAAAACATGGCAGAAACTCTTAGCAATTTGGATCCAGAGTTGTAGTAATATTCATCATGTGGGTGAAGTCTCTTCAGTTGAATAGGAGGGAAGAGAAGAAATTGAATGAATTGACAGAATTTTTGAAACAGATGGCCTTGAATCAATTGAGGTAGGTTCCTTCACCTCTTTAGCTTGTGGTATTTGTTCTTGTAATACCCATATACTGATGTATATCCACAGCTGAGGAGGACCCACCTTAGTTGCCGCTAGCAATGTGTTCCCTGGAAGACCTCAAAATCAGGAATAACCAGCGGGGTATGACCCTTAGGCAGCACATATAACCCTGGTTGGAGAGATCACCCTAATTTGAGGTGGAACACTCATCAGAGCAACAGGAAAATATGTTCCACCCCAGGAAATAGCAAAGCTACCCTCATGTCTACCAACAACCACCTGCTCCCACGTTACTTACCCCTCAGGAGCGCCACACCACTCCCCCTCCCCTTTAGACGCACCATGCAGGAGATGATGAAAATGATGATGGAAACACAGAGGAAAAGGAACAAGCCATGCAAGAGATGAGAAATGCAATTGTGAGGCTAGAGAGGTCCCAATCCCAGGAAGGGAGTGCATCCACCTTTCCTTCTTAGAGGTTCCCAACCCCAAGGGGAACGTTTCCCATTACTCTGAGGTTGGCAAGGTACCTGAGGTTGTTGGTCCTTCAGAGCAAGTTGTGGTTGAGAGTCAGGAGGATGGATAGTTCAGCTAGAGGTACAACAAGAAAAGCCTGCACCGAGAGCAAGCAAGAAGAGCAGGTAGAAAGACCCATTCCATTGCCCTTCCCAGAGCGAGTTGCAAGACCCAAGAGGTCCAATGAATTGGAGTTGGAGAAGGACCTCTTGGAGACTTTTAGGAAGGTATAAGTAAATATCCCTCTGTTGGATGCAATTAGGAAGATCCCTAGGTATGCCAAATTTTTGAAAGATCTATGCACCAACAAGAGGAGACTACAGGGTATGAGAAAGAGAAGGTGACTATGGGAGTGAATGCTTCCTCCCTCATTAAGCCAAGCAACCTGCCACCCAAGTGTAAGGATCGGGCATATTCAATGTTCCCTTACCATTGGAAACCTGGAATCAAGCAAGCCATGGCATTCTGACATTAAGTTATGCCAAAATCACTATAGATCCTTACACTTTGGGGAGCTCAGCCCCAGGGTTCAGATCCAGTTGCAACGGGCATCACAAAGCCAGAGGGTATTAGAAGATGTCTTGGTAAAGGTAAATGATTTAATATTCCCTGCTGATTTTTATGTGCTTGAGATGGAGAATGACATTGATGCCAACCAGCATACATTAATCTTGGATAGACCCTTTTTGAATCTCAGAACCAAAATTGATGTTTATGCTGTACATTATCCATGGAGTGTGGGGACTTGAAAGCCCAATTTTGTTTGTCTGATGCCATGAAATTCCCCTTGAGGACCACTCTGTGTTTGACATTGATGTCATTGACTCCCTAGTAGAAGATACATGTGATACTTTACTTGGTAAGGATGCACAATCCCCCTTCCCTATTTTTTCTTCTCCCATGGAATATGATGAATCTATTGTGGTAGATTTTTCCAAGCTTTTAGATAGAGGTACACCACCAGGAGAGCTCATCAGTTTGCCAAGTGCCTCATGACCAACCGATGTTGGGTAAGAAGCCCTGAGGGGTAGTGATTCCTCATAAGCCCCGGGCAAAATGATGTTTGGAGGGCAAAGTCTAGATGGAAGGGACCATTCTTGGTCAACCATGTGCATCCTGATGGTGCAATTAAGTTAGAAATTCCAAGGTAGGTCAGTGCACCATTGATGAGCATCGTTGATGTACCTCCATGAGGCCCAAAGATCTAAAGGCTCAGTTGGCTTACCTTTGGGTTGAAGCTCACACCCTCCATGAGGGTCTTGACGTCCAACTTAGAGACGTTAAAACGAAGTGCTAGGTGGGAGACAACCCACCTCGAGGTTTTTCCTTACCCTTCCTTTTCATTTTTTGCATTTTATTTATTTTAGTTTTGCATTTTGTATCATATTTATTTTTGTTTGTATTTTACACCATCCCTTTGGCACCCTAAAGGTCACATGCATAGGCTTACACCAGGCACTATATTGACATGCTTGACATTGACTTTATTTGTATTGCATGCTTGGTGGATTCACTATGTTGTTTGGATTGAGTACATGCACTTTTACCTGTGAGATGTTAAGCCTCTTTGATTAGACTATCATGTGTCATGCTTATTTGTTCATGTGTGCTTCCCTCTTTGGATTTGTATTCTAGAACTTGCTTAGGGTCTTGTTTGAAAATATGTTTTTCATGTGCATGTTTGAATATGATTGAGACATTTTTCTTGTTTTTAGAGTACATTAGATAAGAAGAACTCATTAACATTGAGGTTTTGATGCTGTCCAACTTGACCTCCAGTTAGTATTTTCACAATATTTGGAGCTACAGATGTCTAATTGAGGTGATTTTGGTGGTGTTAGAAAGCTTATTCAAAGAGCTACAATTTCTATTTCTAGGCCAAAGCTAATTCAAATGTTTCAATGGGCTTGGAAGTTATGGAGAACAATGTGAACTCAAAAGTCAGTGAAATTCATAGGAGAAAAAAAAAGTGGTCATATGTGGTGAGCGTTAATGATGGATTTTTCATTGTGTGACTAATTTTAGCTTTATGTTTAGGTTTTAAAAGACTATCATACTATCATACTAGGATTAGACTCTCTATAGGTTTTGGAGTTTCCAACCTTTGTTTTGGCTTAGTTTGGGATTGCAATTTATAGATTTCTTTCAATAACAGTGAAACTCCCCCTATGGAAAAGTAATCCTCTTTTCCGTGTGTAAGGATAACTGAAGATTAAGATTGTTCTTGAGGTTCCCAATTTTAATTGCAATTCATGGTTGATTTTCTTCCCACTTGACTTCCTTTGACATATCAATTGTGAAGATTTTTGTATTTATTTTTAGAGTTGGTTTCATTGTGCATTCGTTTGCGTGCAAAATCAGATATCATTGGGGTATTAGGTCGATTGATTTAATTACATCCAATTGGTTAGGGATTGAAATTAACTCCATAGGAATTAGGTTACTGGAATTGGTAATCAACCATAGGTTCATAGAATCACGATCGTGAATTACTAGTTCATATGTTAGCCAAACCCTTAGTGGAAGTGCGATTGTATAACTCTAGTAGAATTGCATCATTGTTGTGTGATAACATAACTAATGAAAGTAATGATTTGAATTTATCTTTGAACCATGATTAACAATTCTTCATCTAAAGGACTCCTTGTGCAAGTAATTTTCTCATATAATTTTCTCATTATAATTTCTTAATTTAATTTAAGTGCTACAATTTCTAAAACCCCCAATCTCTTGAATCAATTAGAACACTTCCTTGTGAGACGACCTGAAGTTGTGCCCTCTACTATTTTTATGCAACTGCACTTTATAAATTTTTAATTTATTGTGAGTTAGTCGCACCAATATAGAATGCTTAATTGATAGGTTACAAATAAAGTACATGAAATGTAAATAACTTGAAGGAAATCTAATCTAAAAAAGCAAGAAATGGGTTGAGAACAATACTCAATGGAATATAGACTTTGTTTTGTCATCGGTGTTGTAGAGCGAGTGTATGAGTAAAAATTTCAACCCTTTACAAATATACAAAACTAGTATTTATAGAGATCCTGACTCTAAGACTTAATATCTGTCTTTATTTCCTTGGATGTTGTCACATGTCTTTCATAGTTTCTTTCTTTGTCACACACCTTCTGTCATCGAGCCCTTGCCACTTCATTGCGCCTTCATAAGGCTTTTGTCAATAACTTTGTAAACTGGTTCCCGTCGCGACTAACATCTGTCTCCACTTATCACCTGTCGACTCTTTATCTTCAAAATTTTGTAAGTCACAAATGACAAACATTCATTTCAACTAGTCTACCCAAAGCATGAGAATTTGTTTTCATCACCCTTCAATTCCGATCTTGTTGAAGTCACTCCCATGAGTTTCAACATGTCAATCGACAAACCTAGAACTTTATCAGTTTGTACAATTTTGCCAATCTTAATATGTCAAACCCTTATTGGCTCTTGGGCCAATCGAAGTTTAACGCCAATTCAAGATTCTTAATATTTAGAAATTTGGTGCCAACAATTTCAAACATGAAAATTGAAACTAAATATCTAATTCTAATTTTAAATTCTAATTTTCTACTTAATTCCATACATCAAACATAATGTAAATGATATGTCTCTAATAAGAGAGGGAATAACATACCTCTCTTTAAAGAATGATTAATTTGGAATATATTTTAGGTGAATATAACGAAACTTTACTCTAATGACTGTGCAAGGCCTTCCTTACTTCAACATTCAAGGAAATTTCAACTAATAACCACCATCATTCTAATCCAATCCACCCAAAACAAGGGTCTTTTTTTTGCATATGGGATTTGAGTGGTGCATTTACATCAATATGGTGTTTTGGAAAAATCACACAATATGGTGTTTTCCGATAGATCCGCACCAATATTCAATATGAATCTGAAAGGGATTACAATGTAAAAAAAAAATTAATACTAAATCTTCAAAGGCATATTCTATAAAAAAATTAACATTAAATTCGTCAAAGAAAAAGAGAATTGCCAAAGGTATTTTGTGTAAAATAAAATATAGAATTGCCATATTTCAATTCTATAGACACCATATACAAGTAATATTTTCCATTTCCTCATATTAGTATAATCACCTATAAAAATACCATATACAAATTAGTTCTCCCAAAACAAACATGGGCAAAGGACAATATTGTTGTGACAATTTTCACGGTTGGGATTTTATACTGTTTATTCATTGAGTCAAATAGTGCTTATTTGTGGGATGGAATATTTGTTACTAAAATCACAAATTAGAAAAGCATATCCTACAAAAGTAATGTTCATTGGATGTTCAAAATTATTATATTCATAAAACCAAACAAGACACATTTTCTAATGAATGTCATGATGTCATTCATGAAAATTCCACCTGATTTTTAACTCAGTCAAACGTCACCTAAATTTTTAAAATTTTGGATGTCATGACCATCCAAATTTCAACGTTGTCACACCCTGAAACGAGAGCACCACACGATCATATCATCTGGAAAGAAATTAACTTTCTTGCTAGGGTAATTACAAAAGGCCATGCATTATTTAACTAGTTCACCTCCGTCTAGGACTAATTAAAGACCATAATTTAGGCGCATAATAACGATGTGATCGAATTGGATTATTTGGCACTTAGCCAGATGGTAGAAAGAAATTGCTTGAGGCACCTATTAAATGCACAGGGTCGCTCCAGGAAAACCAGGTGACCGGCCTTCTTTATGCCTTGAAATGTCGTCCTATTTCCTAGCTTCCTGTCATATATATGTTAAGCAACAGAATGCGAGATATGTCCATAGGAGTATGAATAATGATTCAATGAATGTATATATTATTAGTTAAGGAAAGTCTTTTGCCCACTTATTAGTGAGCTGCTATAAAATAACAAGTTCTAATTAACAAGTGTACTTCTGTTTATGGAAATTAACAAGTGCACTTAATAGCCAAATAATATTACAGTCGATAGGCATAGAAAGGGTTTGCATAAAAGTGAAAATGGTATTATTGTTACTATAGATATATTTTTAAGCTTTGACTATGAGTATACATCTTGAGTTTTTTTATGATGAATTATATAAATGGGCAATCTTTATTTGGTTACATATAAATGGGCAATTGAACATGTATTGAGACGCTTACACATATTGTTCACATATAAAAAATATAAAATTGTAAAAAATGTTAAGTAACACTCATCAACTCCATTACTATGGCATTTGGCGGCCGGGGCATCTAGTGGATGACATATCTTATAAAATTTTCCGAAATATAATTATGCCCGGATTTTGCAATTATGCAAGTTTTTGTTTAATAGTGTACGTATCTTACTCTTCATCTTCATGTGAAGCTTGTTTAAAATTTTACTTCTTGGTTTTGAAAATATTTCCTATTTCCATTTCCTATTTTCTTTTTCTTGAAAATGACTTTCATTTCAGTTTTTAAATTTGAAAACGTGTTTGTTGTTTTCACTTTTGTTAATCAACATGTACCATTGGATTTCAAGCATTCACCATGCTGATTTCATTTGGCACACTCATGATCCATGTCCTTAAACAAATTCAAGCTTCATGTGCCTATGATTATTCACATACCAAACAACAAGTCCAAGCACCCACATTCCACTTGGATATTAAACACCTTCAACCAAGAAATCAATCAGCACATGACATAAACATCAGCAACCCAGCCAGAGCATATGCAATTGCTTGAGGCCAACCATGGGTCGCTAGGGAGCGCGATTCCCAGGCGTTACCCAGGGAGTGGAGGTCATCGCTGTAGGAGTCAATGAGGAGGATTCAGCCATGGCCGCCTGAGGGATGCGCGGTAGAGTGTGGGAGGATGGGTGGTCCGAGCTCATGGAGGATCTCGAGCTTCCCTTTTACGTGGAGAGCTTCTTGGAGTGCGCCGTCATAGTCGCGAAGGCTTCTGAGGAAACGCCTCGAGGTTTTGATGCCAAGGTGGTGGAGGCTTGAGGTGGCCGAGGAAAGGTTTGCGTCGAAGGAGAACGTGGTGGCTACTGATGGTATTTTGGAGGTTGAGCTATCGATGTGGACGTCCATTCGACGTGTTGACCTGCATGGAGGGAATGAATTGTCTTTAGTTTGAGATCCCCTGCAAGTGTCCCAAAATCACAAAAGTGCCATATCAAATGAAATATTGAAACGACATTTTGCTTTCAAAATTTCCGGAAATGCGGATTCATTCCTAAAGTTTAAAATGGAAACCGCAGACCAAACACGTTTTTTGTTTAGCATTTTCCATTTTTTATCTAAATGAAAATAAGAAAGGGAAAACCAAACACGCTCTTATCGTTTTCGCCCCATAGAAGATGTATTCGCTGCAAGGGAAGTTCAGTAATTAACATACTGAAAACAAAGTTTTTGGAAGAATCCGAGAATGAGGAATGCTACATATTAGCTCAAATTTAGTGGATGAAGATCGACTTTACCCAAATGGTGCTCCTTCCAATTAATAATTACCACATAAAAAAATAAAAATAAAAATAAATTTTAAAATTTATAAATTATTATCAAATACACAATACATATATCTTTTACGTGTCAATTATTGAATAGGGATAAAAATTGGACACTATTTGGGACGGACATGAGATTTTCATCCAATTTTAATACCCTTTATGAAAACTACCTGCGAGAAGTTTGGATGATAGATGTCTTTTAGCTATGGACTAAGGCCTCCAATAGCTCTCTCTCCTTCCTATTCGGGAACATCACCTGGTCCCAGGTTCATGGACATGGAATTTAATATATTCAGTTGTTGAATTATGTGCTATGATATAAATGATGAAGCATGTCAAATTTTAAATAATTTAGATAATAATAAATATATAATTTAATAATAAATATTTATTTATATATTTTAAAAAATATTATAAATAAAAATAAAATGAAATGATAAAATATCAAAATATTTTTGAATTGTATGAAATTTTGTATAACTAATCTAGTTAGCAGAAACTTTTAATTCAAAAGTAAGATCGAAGAAACTGTATGTCTGAAAAATTATTTAAATAGAAAAAGTTATTTGTATAACAACTGTGGCAGGATAGGTGGACTCACCATTCGCTTATGAGTACGACAGAGAACTTTATATATGTAAAAATTTAACCTATTATATTTAAATACACTCATAATAAATATATAGATCTTATTAACTTTATTACATATATATACTCAGTCCTTTCACATTATTTTTTACTTCATCCGTTTATAAATAAGTGTCTATTTTTTTTTCATAAAAAAGTATCATTTAAAAATTAAGACAATATTAATTAATTTCTTCCAGCTATATTCTTATTAATAGAGGAGAGAGAAGTGGAGGAGAGAGATTAATTAAGAAAAGAGAAGAAAATAGTAAGGACACTTTAGTAAAATATATTTAAATTATTTTAACATTAAAATTATGTCAATTATTTTCTTAATACGTGCATATATATTTATAAGTAAACATTTATTTATAAACAGAAAAAATATAAATGCGCCTAAGAAATAATTTTTACACTTATGCCAATACAAAATTTTTTATACGAGTAGATGTATGGATGTACAAAATATTGTTATCCTATTCATTCTCATCTCACAGCATCCATGCCTTTCATATTGCTTGTACAAGATAACATAGCCCAGAATAAAACAATAATGTTAGAAAAATAATGTTTAAAACATTTTAGGTAAAAATATAAATAAGATGATGAGTAAGGGAAATAAAATATTGAGATGAGTCCACCATTTTATTTGTGTTTTATTTATTATAAAAATATTGTACACATATAATTTTTTATAATGTTATCATAAAGTAAGTTTATTACTATTAAATAAGAAGTGATTTTCATTTATTCTTACTTTTCTTCTTATTTAATGGTGATAAAAGTGAATGTCCAGGCTTTTTAAGTGTTAGACTTAGAATAACATTGATGAAAGCAAAAGGGCAGAGGGTTTAAACAAGAAGTTGTATTATTTGTGGCATCTCACATTTTATCAATATAAATAATTTTTTTTTTGGAAAAAAAAAAGAGAGAGCAAACCTTGAGAAAGTCGTTGTGCATTCGGTTCGGGAAGCTGATGTTTCTGTGGAGTCCTATAGAGAGAAGCACCTTTGTTTGCTCAACAGAGTTGGGCATTAACATCTCCGAACAAGAAGAAAACCCAACACTATTAACTATGTCCAAAATGATGGATTCCTTCATAGCCACAACGGCGCCAGAGATGACCATTCCCTGGACCATCTCAGGGTACATCTCACCCATCTTGAACGCCACCATTCCACCATAACAAAACCCAACCACAGCGCACTTCTCCACACCCAGCTTCCTTAACCCCGCCGCCAAACACTCCGCTTGGAATGCCGGTGACCGCCCCGCTTTATCGGTTAATGAATCGCCAAAGAAGAGCAAGTCTGGCACGTACACATCATACTCTTTCCTCAGAGCGCCAACCTGCAGCTGCCACGTCATGATTCCGTCAGCGAAGAAACCGTGGAGGAGAACCACCGCTGGCTTCTTCGGCTTCGAAACGAGCTTGGGCTTTTCGTCGCGGGTCTTGGGCTTGGAGATGGTGTGTGAAGGAACCCAGAATCTCATCACTGTTCCGGGCTCTATCTCCACCGTGCAGGGCCTCACACCAGCCATTTTCATTAGCCAGCGCAAAAGTGAACAATGTGTTGCAACCACGTTCACCATCTCTTCTTCCTTAAGACCAAAATCTGTTCGGTAGTGGAGTTATCCTAACTGTAAAACATAATTAAAATAGAGTTGAGAAATTAAAATTAATATAAAATATTTATATGAAAAATTTCTAATAATAAAAAAAAATCACAAATAAAATTGGAAAAGATTTTCTCATAAAATTATATCTCTCTAAATATAAAAAAAAATACAATAATATCCTCTTTTATGAGAATAGTCCTTTCTGTAGAAAATATGTACAAAACTCACCAAAGGATTATTTTTCTCTCTGAAAATACGATGCTCGCCCACTGGATGCAATCTTCGTTGAGTTTAACTCTCCTTTTATAGGCACCACTCTATTACGGTGCATTTAATGCTAAAGGAACAAAATTCGACCTCTCCACCTCCCTTCATTAATTTTCTTTGATTTGGTTGACGCTACAAACGTGGCTTTACTATTCATAAAGCACGCCACAAAAACAAGAAAAGTGTCTTATTCCTCGATATCAAACGCGCTTGTCAATCAACCTCAATAGCATAGATAAAGGACTTATGCTGAGTTGTGTTCTGGGATTTACTTAATGAGTATGATCAGTACTTTCATGGTTGTCAGCGGGGAGCACATGTACTTTTGAAATTTGAACCATTCATTCATATTGCTTTACTGTGTCCTCTCTTATACTTTATTTATTTATTTTTTTCAATTTTCAGTGGTTGAAAATCAGAGGAAGAAAAAAGTATTTACTCCAGAATCTGTATGCAAGAAATTTTCTACTTGCTGTGAACATGAAGAGCCTTGGTGGCAGTATAGTCACATAATTGAGAAATTGGCTGACGATGATCAAAATCAACCTCAATGGTAGCCGTAGGGAGCCAGGTGCATGTGCAAGGAGATAGGCTATGACAAAATGAGTAATAAAGTAACTGTATAGCTAGTTAACATCCTAGATTTAGAAGAGAGGATTTGGTATTCAGGTACGAATATTTTCTACGCTGTAACGAATGAGACGCAAGCAAAGGTGTACGTTACCATGGGGATCTTCAAAGGTGGCATTTAAATATAAGCCCTTATTAGATTAAAGAAAAAATAAATGAATGGTTGGGATGAATATTTAATAGGTATATAACTAATAATTTATTACATTTACAATATAACCAAAATTACAAGACTACATACATCCTGCACCAAAATTTTGAACCACAATCACCGCCCACGGAGAAGTGAGTTGAGGTTGTTGGCCAAATTTATAATTTCATGTATAAATTACAAATGGTCCATCTTGGGCCACTTTTGATTACCCATCACCGTAAGGAAATCCTATAGATGAATCATTTTCTTGAAGTTGATCTAAGTACAATTTTGATAATTTAAGCATGATGATAAGAGTTACCTGGTGCTGCAGGAAAAAGGGAAAGAAAAACTAGCATGCATGTGGAAGAAGAAATCCACCACAATGCTTGCCATAAAACACTTTAGAAAGAGAAAAAACAATTAAAAAAAAAGAGAGCATGTATGGTTGAAAGATCGTTCTTCTTCCAGAGTAGGATAGAAATATCTCTGGTGCCGCATCACTGTTTTTGTATTATATAGCTAAATCCTCAATTTGAAAATGGACAAAGCAAATAGCAATTTCTTGTGCATCTTCAATCACAAATTGGAAAATGTGCACATCTCATCAACTCTTTAATTAATCTCGTCAAATAATTAACCAAAATATAATAACAGTTATGATGTCTGCAGTATAAATTTAGCACAACTCTACTCTACTTGAAAATCGCAACAGTTACTGAAGTGAAGTAGTAAGAAAGAACTAATAGCCTTACACCAGAAAATGCAATGTAACAGTAACAATAATGAGTCCTGTATCATGGAATTAAGAACAACTGAATGAAACAGAACCAATAGCAAATATCTCCAATAAGAGTCTCCTCCTCTGCAATCAAAGAGCAACAACGTGAATGGAAGATAGTCCAAATAAGAAAGGAACAGAAATTAGGTGAACGAGAATTGAGAACCTTATAGAATTCAGGAGAGGGAGAATTTCAAAATTAACTCACTTACGCCTTTGTCAATATTAGTCTAAATATTCACGATTTGAATTGCGATTTGATAACCTTGGTGTCGCAATGAGGATGGCGACCCGGACGAAAAAGAGTTATTGAAAATTGAGCGATCAAGTTTATTTAAATTGAATATCTAAAACTCATTTTATTCTAGAAAATGGTCGTTGAAAAACCAGATAGTTTGAGTTTGTTATGCATAGGGAAGGGGAACTTAAAACTAAGCACACCTAATACACCCGTCCTTAGACGATACCTTAATAAGTTGTGCAAATTAATTAATAGTCTTTTTAAAAAAAGGAGACAAACATATTTACAATTAAACAAATAAATTAAAGAATTAATTTTAGCTTGAGAGGAGGTTCTTACGTATCTTGGTGCACTGAAACTCAAAGTCACCAAAAATATTTGTGTTGGTTGATTTTAATTAATAAAATCTTTTTGTGAATAAACATTTTTTGAGAAAATAAAATTCACTCTTGCATAGGATTTAAGTTAGCACTTGACTACTCAATAAACTCTTTATGATTCAACAATAGTGAAGATAACATTTGCTACTCAATTACCATCATTGTCATCACTTGGATTTAAAAGGAACCTTTTTTTGTGAAGAAGTATTTTATTTAGAAACTAAATCCACTCTTGCATAGGATTTAAGTTAGCACTTGGTTACTCAATAAATCTTTATGATTCAATAATAGTAAAGATAACATTTGCTACTTAATCACCGTCATTGATCACAGTGTGAAATTTTTTTTAAGAGAAAAAGATTATAAAATACTTTTCTTTAACAAGAAAAACAAAATAAAATAAAAAGAACATGTTTTTTCTTTTTATGTAAAACAATACATGAAAATGGTAATCTTCAATTTTTTTAAGAACCAGCCCAAAGATTTTGAGTTGCTGGACAAAAACTTGGAAAAAGAAATGAAGCACCAAAAACCCAAACACAGCTCAATAAGAGCAATGGCCCAACAGAGGGTTTCTGAAAAAACAGAAATAACACACTACAGCCCAAACTAAACTTAGAATACCAAAAAAAAGTTGATGTAAAGAATAAAATAGCCCCCCGCCCACAAGCTAAGTATCTCATAGCAAAAAAAAAAAATTATACAATGCTTCAGCCCAAAACAAAAATAGGCACTAGCTTGTTTTTATTTTTTAAAAAACGGTGGCCCAAACTTGTTTTCAGAAAAGAAAAACAAACCCAACCCCCAAGATTCCAAGACTAGCACTAAAATTCCTAACAACCAAAAAGAAGAAAACACAAATGAACAGGATAAAAGGAAACGGTACAACGGGATCAAAACATGGGAGCAGGGAGAGAGAGGGACAGCGCCGCGGCGCTTGGGCTGAGGTGCGCGATGGCAAAGAAGAGGCGCAGGGCAAGGAAAGGGGCAGCGCCGGCGCCGGCGTGGAGGGAAGGCGCGCAGCCAGGTTAGGAGGGGAGGTTGCGGGAGTCTGGCCGGCGGATTGGGGATCTGCATTCAAGGCAGTTGAAGGGAAGTCCGCGGTTATTTGGTGGCTGAGAAGGGCGGCACACGGTGGGGGGCGGGAGTGAGGCCCGCGCGGCTGAGCTTCATGCTGTTTGCGCCACGATGCACCGCCGGGAGGAGGGGGTGGCTGGTTCGCGACGGTTCGCGGCTGGAAAAAAGCAGAGGATGGCGCGGTGACTTGGGGCTTGTGGCAGCGGCGCGGCGCGGCGTGGAGGGTGGCGGTGAAGAGGAAGGTGGCAGCATTGGGGGCAGCGGCAGCCGCCTCGATTTACCTTCCTTTTTTTTTCTTTTGTTCTTTCATTTCTAGATCTTATTTGGTTTGAATATGGTTTGCTGCTGTTTAGGTTGAGATGGATGGATTGCTACTGGTGATGTTGTTGTTGTGGTTGTGTATGACGCTGTGAAGTAGTTTGCTGTGTGCGTGTGAATGATTTATGATCTGACAATGGATGAAGAATGAAAATTAGATAATAAGAGCCATAAAAAAAAATGCAACAAACAAAGCTGTTCTCAGCCTTCTGATTTTTCACTCCCACCTCTCTCAGAGTCTCTGAAACTAGATCACTCTTTTCTTTTCAGAGGATGAAGGTAGTCTCAAGAAAAAACCTCCCTCCTTTCCCACATTCTGCTTCCCGTATTTATATTGGACTGATTTTACAACTAACAATTTTTCCCATGTTTGCAGGAGCACCAAGCAGGTTTGTTCCCCATGCCTCAGTTTGCAGGGAATGGTGCGTTCGCAGGGACAGGAATGGTGTGTTTGCAGGGAATGGGAAAGGGAGGCAGTGTCTGCCACTCCCGCCTTCCGTTTCTCTTTTTTTTTGGCTCAGAGAAAAGAAAATGGGCTGGACACTTTTGTTACGGACAAACAAACATAAGATAAGATAAACTGGACCTATTTTTTGAATTTTTTTTTGGATCTCAAAAGAAATGAAATGCAAATTTTTAGGTTTTCTTATTTAAATGGTCGGATAAATTGGATGTTCAACTTAGTCCTTACCATTTGGCATAGGGGCCTTGCTTGCAAGGTTACTTATCATTCCCAACATGTCCCTCCTTCATAACTGAGTTTCCTGCCACCCTGTTCAGCTAATCCGATTCATCATTGGACTACACCCTGTCACTCATTGCAAGTAATTTCTTGTACGCCTTCAACTTCAATCAATCGTGTTTTATCATTCGGAAAAACAACTAGAAAGTTAGTTCTCAAAAATTTATTTCTCTATTGAATTTATATGTAAGAAAACCTCTTTTCTTTTTGGGTCTGTAAGAAAACTTACAAAACTTTCCATATAATTGTAGGCCGAATCCTACACCTTTGAAATGTATTATTTTCCTTTAACTGGGCCCAAGTTACTTGGGTTTGAAAGTTTTGTTTGTAGACAATTTTTTCTCTGTATATAACTTTATTGTGGTCCCCCAAAACAACACACTGTTGAAAAATGGGAACTAATACGAAACTGTTCTGTAAAACTATTAAAAAGGAGACATAGAATAAATCTTGTATTTGAGGTGTATTAATTTCCCTTAATGCAATTTTAATAATTTATGCATGAACTTTAAAGGCACATCATTGGTGGACTACTCATAGAAGTCATTTTTTGTAGAATATGGCACTGCTATTTTAAAATTTTGGTATGGTCTTCTAAATTTCTAATTTTATACAGAGAATCTCACTTGTTAATCTTGATTTTTAGATATAATTCCTGTGAGTATAAATAAAGGGCCTTGCTCACCAGGACAAATTGGCTGATTTCGTGTACGATCACAATGGCTGCAAACTTACTTTTGACATGGAGAAGAGGAGGTGTACGTTCATCATTAATGCATGCTTTTATATGCCGGTCAACATAATGCTAAATGTTTGTCGGTGTCAACAAGGACATCCACAATCTACGCAATGGTAGCAACCTTTACCTGTGCTTCTGTGGCAATATGCGTCCCTGAGACCAAGGGAAAGAACATTGGAAGAAATTCAGTTTTCCTTTATTTAGACAGATAATAGTGTACCATACACAATCATCGTCATGGAATGATATATCAAAATGGCCAAGCATTTGTTTAATTAGTTCACTGACTAAAGGTCATCATGTGTATAATTTACGCATAGAAAAGAGATGAAGATGTAAATTGGATTATTTTGATCAGGATGGAAGAAAGAAATGCTTGAGACACCGATATATATACACAGGGTTGCTCCAGGTGAACCAGGTGACCAGCCTCCTTTAATCTTTACGCCTAAACTCGGCTTATTTCCTAGCTTCCAGTCATATATATGTTAAGCAGCATATCAAATTAAACATGTTACTATTGTTTAGTAAACACGAATTGATGAGATCAAATTCGTTATTATGTATATAACTGCTGTCAGCTGTATATATTTTGTACTCAATACATATTAGAGATTGTACATATATATATACCACTTTACTAGGAAAGTTTTGATCTGACGTTTTATATTAAAAATTTAGAAGTAAACTTGATTGATGCAAATAATCGTCAGAAAGAGGGATGTGTTCAGGGTTGGAGAATATCCGTCTAACATGGGAGTGCCAGTCAAGGACCATGATTACATGTACATACTCACAACTCAACCTCCTTGTTCGCTGTGGAGCAAATTAAGCTCTTATTAAATTGAATTCAAATTAAAACCCCTGCTGAGCTTTGAAAAGGTTTTGGTGATTCAAATGAGAGGAGGTTAGACCCTACGATTGGTAATGCGTCAAAGATTGAAGTGAAATCTAGTACTAGAACACAATCGCTGCTTGATCCGCGCTTTTGATGGTTTGGCATCTTCATACGCTCGTGTTTGTGTAAAATTCTCTCACGCTAGTTAACTAATTATATAAGAAAAATATTATTTGGATTCATAGAATATATATTCACACTTCACTTCAAATGATCTATGAATATAGTTTATTAGATCTTATACTTCATAAATATAAATAACACAACTTATCATATAATAATGATCTGACACAGATGATAAGGATTTTATAATTCTAAAACGTACATTCAAGTCAGCCAAAATATATAGTTAATAAAATAAGATTTTCTGTCGGTAAGTATTTTAAATGCAATTGTCAAGAACTTTTTGAAAAAATATAATGTCGAATGCTAAAAAAGCCTACTTGATATAGCAAATTCATAAAATAATATACATCTTGTCGATCGATTTTGTAACGTATAGTAGGTAGATAATAGCAATAGTAATTTTGAGACTTATATTCGTACTAAAAAGATATATACCGGTAATCATGCTAGGTTTGATGATGAAAAAAAGTTGCCTGAGTTCCCAGGCAGTGCAAAACAAACTTCATTGGACGGTTAGATTCGATGCAGCATTCTATACTACTAAAAAGACATTTCAGTTTTACTGTTCTGAACCGCACAGTGTCCGGTTCAGAGAGAACAGTGATCCAACATGGGCATTGGACCAGCAGAGTTGCTCCAAACGCATTAAATGCACCTAAAACTCTCCTCTCCCTCCTGAAATTGCATAGTTTCTGCTTGAACATGAATGTCTGCGTCGTAGAATTCAGAAATATCAAAACAAAAAAATTCTTGAATGAGTATATATAATACTTCATTTTTAAATACATTTATAATAAAATTGGTATGATTCATGAATAAAAGAGTACACTGAACATCCAATTATATCATTTTATTTGGATAACTTTTTATGTAATAGGTGTGAGATTTAACTACTTAACTAGTATTAATAGTGTAACACATAATTGGATAACAACAAGAGCATAGAAATTAAATTAATATCTTGAATAAATATAATAAAATTTACTTTTATAGTTGGTGTATGCAGATATAAGATGTTAAAACTTGCACCTATATCAAAGTCTTTCCATCAAAACATCCACTAAAAAACTTCATACTCTCCTGCTTAAGCGTAAACTTGCAGTTAGAACATCACAGGAGGGAATGGTCATAACTTGAGCTCTGGCCCAAGTTATAAAGCCTTTCCAATTAAATGGACAATATATCAAACGGTCCATATTCACGGTCAACATCAACTACATATTATAACAACTAAGAGGGAAAGTGAGCCACCAAAAAGTAGGTTAATGTAACTGAAAGAGAAAGTTAAAGAAAGAAGTCCAAAGAAAAAGCAAACTAAGAATATATAATTATCCCATTCTCACTCCATCTTATGCAAGACTGCGAGATGGAAGCAAACAAAACGAAAAAAAAACAAAACAGAAAAAAGTTAAATTTAAAATTAAAAAATAAAATAAAAAAACATCATACTGACGAGACCACAACCATCGCAATCAAAAACATCTTCGACATCATCATCATCATCATCGTAAAACGTTGACGTATAACTGCTTGCTTGGTCTTGACCGTCTTAGATGGATGATAGACATTAGAAAAGCTAGCTCCTTTTGTCATCTTCTATTATTATATTGATTATAAAAATTATTATTATCTCATCTTGTAAAGTCATGAACGAGGCTTGTTCTGTCCGTAACGTTGAGCCTCCAAGACAGGAAGGGAATGCCGTTCTCGGAATCACGGTCGCTGTCGTCCACGAACTGCAACTCGCCGCCCATCCCCGACGCCGGCGAAAGGCACTGCATCTTCTGGCCCTGCGGGTGACCGTACCACGAGTTTCCGTGGTGGTGGTTGTACATCTGCGCCGACTCCATGACGCCGCCAGAAGCCGCCGCCGGCGTGGCTGCGGCGGCGCTTGCCCTCCTTCTTTCTTGAATCGTATCCCACAGGCATTGCACAGCGACTGCAATCCAATTCACATAAAACCACCCATTTCAGTAACAGAGAAAAAAAAATGCTGGAACTAACAATGAAAATAATAAAGATTCTTACAATTGTTTTTTCAAGACTTAAACTGTGATTCTATCTTAGTTAAGTTATGTATGTACCTTTGGGCCACGAGGGCCATTCCTCCAGAGGGGTGTTGAGGTGGTGTCGCAGTTGGCGCAGCGACGAGCGAGGAGAGGGTCGTTGTTGTTGGAGCTGCTGTTACCATTGTTACTCGCACGGTTGGTGGACTTTGTTTGGGACTGATGATGATGATGATGAGGGCTGTGTTTGGATTGCAGCAAGTCCCAGCAGAAGTTGGAGACGGAGGAGCGGCGTTCATGGCGGCTACGCTTCTCTTCGTCTTCGGTGAAACGGGTGGAAGGGGTTCCCAGGGAGAGAGTGCAGTCCACGGAGGACGAAGATTGGGTGTAGGAATACATGTCGGGTTCATCATATTCATAGGGCTTGTGGTTTGGCATGGAGAATAGCATGGAGAAGGAATTGGTTTGGGAGTGGAACATACCACATGTGCAGGGTCCCATCACGTGCCCCTGTGTTCCACTGCAAGAACGATGCATCATTGCCTCCTCCTTCTTCGCTTAGGATGATTTCTTAGCTTTAGTGAATAGCCCCTCCACTCCCTTGTCTCGGAATTTGAATCCGTATGTAGAAAACGGTTTTTGTTCCAATTAAAGAGAGCAAAAGGGATATGAAGGACTAAGAGGGGAAAAAGAAGTGAGAATTAATAGGCAAGGAGGAGAGAGAGATGAAGGGGATGATGGGGTTGTAGATTTAAAGGTGGGGTTAGAGCAGAGAAGTACAATGTGGAGAGTAGACTGAGTGCGAATTGCAATAATAAAATGTTTGAAATGAAACTGAGGGGACTTGGAAGAAAGAGCTGAATGGTACGGTGTGTGTGAAAGGAGTGTTGTCTGTTAGCTTGGCGAGCTAATAAAATGGCGAAATACCAGTCAGCACCTGCAGTCCACGTTGTCGTTAATTGCAAATGTAGACATGTACTTACATAGATATATATAGCGGGGTGTGAGTTTTCAGGAGAGAGAGAGGGGGAAAGGAGATGAGAGTTATAAAGACTTAGTAGACAGTGTGGGGGGACCCAATGTAGTGTGTGTTATAGGAGAGAGAAGTGGATTCTGATGAAGAGATGAATGAAAGGGTAAGATTGAGTCACGCAGTCAGGGAGTCAGGGGGAGTGAGTGTGGTTGTAGGGTATGAGCAAGTGTTGGAGTTGCTATCTGTGGCACTGTTTGTGACTTTGTGTAAGATTTCCCCTTGCGTAGTTTCAATTTATAGCACTAGTTGGAACGAGTAAGGAAACATAAAATAAAAAAAGAAAACAAATAGATAAATAAAGAGACGGTGGGATATATATATAGAGAGAGAGAGAGAGGGGGGGGTAAGGGGTTAGTGTGGTCATTGGAGTAGTCAAAAGAGCCCACGTGACTAGCGGGAACAGTCTTCCATGGATCTATCTGCCTTCTCCGATCACGAGGCTTTGTTAGTGTCTCAAACCCAATACATCAAAAACCTCTGTCCGTATCCGTATCCCTGCTGCCTCTCTGGCTCTGCCACTGCCACCCTCCCAAGGAAAATGGAATACTTCTCCACCCCCCTTATTCTCACGCTCCTCTCTTCCCTTCTCCACCACGCTCTAATCCCAATAATTGTTAAGCATATATACTCTACTCTTTGCCTGCATTCCTTGGTAATCCCATATATTAATTCCCAAACCCCCTCTATATTCCAACCCCCATTTCCTTCTCTTTCAAATTTATTTCTCTTCTCTAGTTGCATGACACTTGAAAAATGGAGACCCGTTAATTACCACTACATGTCAAATTGTACTACACTATACTACTATATACTATAATGTGTATTTAACCAAAGAAAGTTAAGGTTGCTAGTAATAAGTTGCAATATTTGTCCATTGCTTTTGAGGATGCGTGTTGGTTATAATTAAAGTCCTAGTAAAAATATGTAGATTATCAAGGATTTGTATTTTGATCAGTTTTGGGTTGTCAGTTGTGTCACACGCACATTGATGAGGGTGAGATATGTGGAGGTAGGGGTAGTCTCAAGGTCTTTGTAACGATGGCAATTTTTCAACAGAACAATGACTAGTCCTCAAACATCCCCCACTCCGTTAGTTATTATAGGGTGTCCAATCCATCAAATCTGCAGCAACAACAAGCAGTTTTTGGAGCTCGGTTTCCACCTGTGGCTGGCCGTACCGTGGGAATCACGTGAATCCAAAACCAACAAAAGCCAAGCTCGTCATGATAGTAACCTCATGCCCCCGAATCCAAACCCCATCACGACAATGCTTTTTAGGAGAGCAGATATTGCTTATGCGAGCCACAGTATTAGTAGTAGTAGTCCACACCACTAGTAGAAGAAGAGAAGATCCATGAGATTTTGCATTGATTTTTTTTTTTATTCGCAAAAAATAAAAGCTAAAGAAGGAGGAGAGAGAGAAAGAGATAAAGGTACTATATCGCAAATGAGATACTCTGCAATCATCAAAGCAACCTTGCTTCATTACTTGGCTCACTGTTTGTGTCTAGCCCACTAGAGAGGGGATTCTTTGGGTCAAAGATAGAAAAACATGCCAAAAAGAAAAGGGTACACACAAAACATATAAAAATTAGTAAATCCTAAAACAAAACCCAAAATAGTTGTTTTTTTTTTCAATAGAAAAAGGAAAAAAAAGAAAAACACAAAGGGACCCCACATCATGATAGCCAAGGCCAAACAAACTCATCTGGAATATCGATCCCATTCGATCAAAAGATTCAAAAAACATTCACGGAGAGAGGGTAGAGAATCAGATCGTCTAGAGATTGATGAGCCACAGTTCGACAAACGGGACGAGACCACCGCTTTCCAAAAGATGCTCTCTCTCTATTCGCTTTGTAAACTACGAGCAAAAACTACGATTAGCCCAAGACGCTAAGCGTTACATTGTCATTTAACACAACACAACACAACACACAGAGCGAGTTAGTTTCCTCTGCTCCTCACGCGACCTCACCATACGTGGATCCTACTACACTTACACAGAGTGATTGAGTGTGGCTCACACGCTCTTCGCGTGTGTTGATAGATTATTTAGATAGTTAGAGGATACTCTAATAGGCCAAATAAATTGAATTAAATAGTTAAATAGAGTCCATTCATTATTAGTGGGAATGTGATTGTGCTCTTTCTCAAGTGGGAAACTCTGGATTTGCTTAATCATCCACCCATTCATTCATGGGTTCATTTTCAATAAGGATCAGAGTGTTAAAATCCGAAACGAGAGCGTGCGTGTATGTCATTACTGTCACCGCCTCACAACCGCTGTTTTGCACGGTCTTACACGTAATGCTTTGGTTAATCATGATGTTACGTGGCTCGTTGGATTTGGTGGGACTCACCTGCCATAGTGTTCCACTTTCCCAATGTAAGCACCAAAATAATATTATGTTGTGAAACAAAAATGCCAAAATCTATCAAATGCATAATCCGACGAAAATCCTAAAATCAATCAATTCAAGAGTAATAGTAATAACAAATAATATCATCGACCAAGATGCCACGTGGGTATCGTGGGAGGATTTGCATTTGCATGCATGCAATGCAAGCGAATGTGCTCAACCTGGAGCCACACTCGTATATTTTATTGCACAGATACAAAACATGCAGTTGCATATAAAATATAAGTAACACAATTATTACTAAAATAAACTTTGGGAACGACTAAAAACTATACATTCCTCAAAAGCAACAAGATACAACTGGAATGTCTGTCTTTCTCTCACTTAGGGGTTTGGGATATTTTTTTTATTTTTTTTTAATATCTTTATGGGGTGTTCAAATTTGATCCATCGAGACCAGAGAGGAACCTTTTGGCTAGGTGGATTGGGATTGGATTGGTCCAGTGATTTTGTGGTTGACGGGATCTTCTTTCGCATTTGCCAGGCAAGGTTTCAAAGTAGTACCAACATTGAAGAAGTGTAACAACATACAGGGAATTGGAGGAAGGAAAAGAAGTAGCAAAAATTAAAGTGGTAAACCAAGGAGGAGGCAGTGGACCAACATTTAGAAAAGGGGAATCGTATTGTAGGAGAAACCCCTAATAAGCCGTCCTACCTAAGAAAGTTAACTTCTTGTCAGTATCATAACATCTGAGACCACACCCTGTAACCTCTAATTGTCTCCTCTATGGAGGTCTAACCTTTTGGTCAAAGGTGGTCTTAAACCACTGTGTATATTGTATGCGCCTTAAAAGAACGCTTCTTTATCTTTCCGTTTTCAGTTTGCTAGTAGTATTATATTGTCATTTATTTTGCTGTTCACGTTTTGGGTAATTATGTTGAATAGTAATCAAACGGGTTTATTTGTTAGTTTTTAATTAAGTATGAGGTACTTCAGGTCAGGTGGGTGGGTGCATATCCCTTGCGTGTTGTTCACATTTTCATCTGCAAACGGCATCATGAAGTAATTCAATATATAAAACAAAAGAATGCAAACATTCCTCCACAACGAAGTAATTAGCTTAGTGAATGTAACTGTTTCCCCGGAAAAAAAAGGTGAATACGTTTTATCTGAAAAGAATAATAAAAAATCAAGGGTTTATGGCAATTTCATTTATAAAACTCAAATAAAAAGATTATAGTGTTTGTTATAAAAATACTTCAACAAAATTGATAATGAATTGATTTATTATATTCATTTTCAAGTCATTAAGTTCACTGCTCATGCCATTTTTTTTTATTTTAATTACATTTTTGGTCCTCTCTTAAATTTAATCCAACATAAACAACAACAATAAACTTTTAATTCATTCTTCCAATATACAATAGAGTTTTAACTAAAATTTTTCCGCCTGTTTATTTGTTGTTCGAAGCATCCATATGACCATATAATAAATAATGATAACATGAAAAGAAATCGTTTAGTTTTGGTATAAAGTAATCAGAGTGTCGGAGTTTAAGTAATACTTCCTTCAAGATAACCCAGAACAAAAAGATTAAAAAGAAGATTAAAAACTGCCAAACTCTTAATTATTTTTGCGACACACTCACTGACGTGCTAATTGTTAAGTGTCAAAGGTTGAAGTGGGACACTGGCGATGGCAACGTAGCGTTGGATCCTATACATGTTATATGACCTTTTTCTTCTGTAAGACCTCTTCCTTTTATTTTTTTTTCGCATCTTCCCATTCCAATAAGAATTTTCAGTTGTGTACGTAAACTTGGAATCTTGGTTTGAACACCTTTTGCAGATGATCACGAGATTAAAGTCTATTCTCTATGTCTCTCGGTTTTGTTCCTGTGCTTGGTCTTTAGAGTATCTGATTTTAATCATTTCAAATTTGGACAGTATTTCTCTCTCTGTTTTTTTCCTTTTAAACCCACATGATTTCAAATTTGGACTTCATAGTTGATACTCTAGTGGCGAATATATTCTTTTGACAGATCTTTATTCTTGAAAATTTTCAATGTGTTGAATGTAATTTTTATCCTTAGGACTTTAGAGAAGCAGACTCGTTCAAATGCAGCCACGGGCCTTACTGGAGTCTATAATTGAAGGATATAAATAAGTTGTGAATCGAGCGAGATTGGATGTGCAAAAGAGAGTGAAAATTTGATTTATTAAGGTAATTAAGTATATATGACATTATCTACTTTATCTTTTAATTCATTTAACTACGTTTTTCACTATACACATATATTTTAATATAATTTTCTGTATGTTGTCACGGCAAATATCGCTCGAAGACTTTTGTTTTTTTTTTTTTTATGAAGCTGCAATATTCTAATATTTGTTATTTATTATTTTTGCACAAGTTTTACTTGAAAAAATGTTATTTTATATTTGATTAAATTTACAAGTTATTCAAATTTTATTTCACTATATTTTTTATTTCACTATTTTTTGTGTTATATTTAAAGACATTTAGAAATGTCACAAATTAAAAAAAAAGGCTAATTATTAAAATAACCTTAAAGATGTTTTAGAAATAGTGCAAATAAATGCAATTAATGTGAAGCGGTAATAGACAAATATGAGTACTTTTAAAAACCTAATAAAAATACAAAGACTAGTAAATTAATTTAACCTTTTTCTTTCATCAATAATATAATCTATTAAGATTTCTAAAACTATTTCAGCTGATTAATTAATTTCACACTTTGTTATCTTCAAAGATGAAAGTATTTAAAAACAAAGTATAATAAGATACTAGAAATGGGCTAGTAGTAATCGATTTGGATATTTTGGATGAGTTTATAGGTTCAAACTTCATTCCAATCAATATAGAAAAATAAATAAATGAAAATAAAACAAAGTGTGATGGCTTGGCTCATTAAGGGAATGATGAGAGGTACAAATGTCAAAAAACTAATAATAATATTATTTCAATATTCATTAACTTTCTCAAATACTTAAATACTATATTTACAAAACCCATAAATTCTATCATTTATTTTTTCTTTACTATATTATGGGTGTCTATATCTACGTGACTGTTAAAACTAACATTTTCCAAAAACTAAAACCCAAAGAGCTTAAGTCGGGAGAATTGGACTTGGGCTTTGGTCCTTAGCAGCAAAGGGACCCAAAAAGACAAAGGAGGCAAGTGGCAGTGAGGCTTTGGTCAAGTTGTACTGCTGCCTTTGCAGACGTGCGTTCTGTGGGTTGCTTATGATCCCACCGAGGGGTCTGACCCCCCTCCTCCTCCTCCCGGGTGTGTGAGTAGACACTAAAAAATAATTGATAAATTAATAGCATAAAAATTAATATCTAATTATGTAATTGCAATATTAATAAGTATAGTTGATTTAATAGTTACACTTACTATTTGAAACATAATACAAATGAAAGAATTTATTTAGATAATAAAATATTTTTTTTGGTGAAATAATAAAAGAATTTAATTAGATGATATTATAATTTTTTTTATATTGCTAATGTATCATCAAAATTATTTTTTTTCTTTTTAAAATGTGTGCTTGTGAAATATAATTTGTAATGGAAGAGACAAAGGAGACTGTTGGGGTCATTTCCTTGTCATTAATGGTGTGGGATTTGTCATGCCCCCATTTTGAGGGTCCAGGAAGGGGGAATAAACCAGTGATGCTACTAATCTTGAATGATGTTCGCAGCTCCGGATAAGTTGGTCCGCCCCATGTGGGCGACTAACATTAGTCCATCTATTTATTATTACCATTAGATTGATTTTTAACAGTTCAAATTTAGCAAATAAATTACCAAATAAATTATACATATAATGTATCATTTCAAAATTTACAAAGATAGCATTCTTCAACATTAACCTTCTTACCTTCTTCTCAGTATCATCACCCGTCCCTACCTCCGCTGTCAACTATATATCACCACCTACCACCCGCCATCACCCACCACCCACCGCCCACCACATAGCTGACTCCCTAAACTTCACCAACTCCTCGAGGTGCGTCACCCACTCACCGTTCCCCTTCCCTTGAACTGGAATTCATGGAACTTAGAGGCTTCCTGTTTATCAAACGGCTTGATGTCCACTGGAAGACAGAAGCAACATATACCTAGACCTTGATTAATTTTGCACAAACTTTACAATTTTCCAACCAAAAAGTATAATGGATTAAAACCCAAAAAGTTGATAGGCACAAGTTTTAGAATTTGGATAGGTAACTTTACAGGGGAGGAACTCTCATTTAATTTCCTCCTATCTTCGTAGGATAGGCTATTTGAATAGTTGGCAAAACAAATGCAGAGGGTGGTGGCTGGCCTTATTGTTGTTCTTGTTGTGGTCCTTATTAAACCCTTAGGTTGTTGACTTGTTGTGGTCATTGTTATAGTTCTTCTTGCTCTTCTTGGTGGTGGCGGATGAGGCCGTGACTGACGGCGAAAGTGGTAGCTGGTGGCAAAGCTGAGGATGGGGTGGCAGGCCGTGTAGTCAGTGTAGTGGAAGAGGGATGTCACTGTAGCAGCAAAAAGGAGGTGAAGGGAAAAAGGATGTAATGGGAATTAAAAAATAGACAAGGTTAACTTGATATTTTCAAATGAAATATCAAGGTTGGTCCCCAACATGGGCGAACCAACTAATACTGAGCCCATATTCGTAGATATGTGATGTTTTGAGTGGCGGGATGAAAATAATAGGTGGTTAAGACGAAATATGAGGATATGAGGTGGAGTGTGAAAATTCCATGTTTTGATGTTTAAGGGTGTCAACATTTCTGACAATTCTTTTGAGAAGTATTTTTTGAAGAAAAAAACTCTTCACCTTTGATTTAATTACTATCTTACAACTAAAAGGCAATAAATCTATTATTTATTATATTAAGTAATAGGATAAAATTGAAAAACTAACATATGAACAATTTTCATTTTATTTACTTGCTTAAATTATAAATTAAAACTACTAGATAAGAGTAGTAATACTCGGTCTTCTATTTCTTTATTAAACTATCACATAATAGAGTGACGTATATACTGTAATTCACACAATTCTTTTGTAATTCATCACTTTATATATATCGCTTTCTAGCGTGATAAGAAAGATAATTTATGATTTACTTTGATCATGTACAGATTTACATAACAAATGTTGTTTGGAAGGAGGCTTTACGTTTTAATTTTGATAGTTTTCTTCCGTAAGAAATGTTGGCTGGAAGGTAGGATCTGCGGCTTGAGCATACTGCATTTTCAAATGTTGATTCCACATAGAGATACTGATTTGTTCATATCTTCTACAACTTAGGCATTTTATAATATCTACAAATTTTGTATCCTTTGCTTTCGTTTCTTATGGCAGTTTATTTAGATCGACCATTGGCCGTTTACTTTTATTTATATAATATAAAAAATATATTTGTGCTCTAATTTTAATAACATTATATTCATGGTTTATTATAGGTCTAATCAAGTTTAATCATGATCATTTTAAAGACCAACTCAAGCAAGTATGTATAAATTTTCATTCCAATAAGCACAAGATATTATTTTAATCATATAACTGATTTTGACCACTTTGAAGCTATAAAAATGACAAATTAAATTTTGACTAATTTCAACATTCAAATGACAAAAACAAAGTCATAATAATTTAAATATTAACTTTATTATTTGAATTTAACCTAATAAAATTCAAATGTATAAATTAATATTATCATGTTAGGATCATTCATTCCTTTAAATTTGACTATTTAATAAATCAAAGGTCAAAATATTTTTTATTAAGAAAATTAAGCATATAAATTCAAATCACAAAATGGTGTCATTCAAAGATAAAAGATTAATATTATTATTAGAAATTCTTCCCCTTATAAAATAAAAAAATAGCTTTTGGTTTTGGCCAACAAAATTAAATCTTTTGTATACTCCTTCATCTTTTCTAATTTCAAACATATATGTAAAATGGAAACTAAATAAAGCTATGGTTTTAATGTTATACATATTTCAAATATAATCTATTATACATATAGAAAACTTAATTGTGATCAGTAAATTTTTTTAAACTATTAGTATAAAATTATTGACAGCCATTGTAACCGAAAAGATTAGGAGAGTTTATTAGTCATTTGGTCACAATTAATTTGTTTTGATCCGGTTAGATGATTTGATTGTTCATTTTTTCAAAACCATTGTAACTTAAAGAGATTCATCTTTCAAATATACAATATGAAATTTAGCCATTAATTTGCATTAATGAGTCGATATTGGTAAAATATACCAGCCTATTTTTTTGTTTACTTAATTGTGATAGGTTCTAAATTGTCTAAAATTTCGCAATGAAACTACCTACAATTTATATAATTGTATAGTAATATAATTTAATATTCAAAAATTATTAATTTAAGGCCTAATAAATGAAATTTTTTATTTTTCTTTATATATATATATATATTGAGGATTAAAGATTCAGCTAAATCATTTTCTGAAAATCATTGAAAAAAATAACCTAGGTGCAAATAATTGTTCTCTTTTTTCTTACTTTCTTTTGTACTTTCATTTTTTACTTCTTTTGCTTTTGTTCTCTCTTTTGTTTCTTATTCCAACTAAAATTTGACAAAATTATTGAAAATTTAGTTCATTGAATGTAGACCGAACACATATAGTTTCAAGATCCACGTTAATCAACTCTGGGTGACTAACCACATTATTACAATTAACAAATTTTGAATAACTTTATTGGATTAGAAAACTGTGACATATCAAAATGTTACTTATTAGAATAAGTTCTTATTCAAGGATAAAGTAGTTTTTATGTGGGGGCTAGAAGGGGGATTTTGTCCCTATTTTGCACCATATATAGCAAGGGCAGAACACGTATATGCAAGATGTGTCCATCTTCACTGCTATTCTTTTAGTGCATTTTAATTCGAAAATGTATGTGATTTATGAATTTATCATACATTCCAATAATTTTAATAGAATTATTTTGTATTTTTGGAATTTAGGTTAAGTGCTCCAATATATAGTTGAAGTTAATGAGTACTCTAATAGTAACACTATTTATGTATTGTGTCTAACTTATTTTAAGTATACTATTTCCTTTTGATGAGTCATTAATTGCAGAATGTCACTCAGAATGATTATGATATTGTCATTTTGTTGTTATAGTTGTAACGGTTTTGAAGGGGAATTGAAGAAATTCAACTTCTTGCGAAAGTGGATACAACAATGATAAAAAGAACTTAATTTTTTTATAAAAATAAATTAAATTTTTTAAAAAAATAACTTTTTTAGTTTTAAATTGTTTAACGATCAAGTTTAAAGGAAGAAAATGGACCTTAACATCTAAAAGAAATTTAATAAAACACTTTTCTTTTTCGTTGCTAACAAAACACTTTGTTTAATTGTATATAACAATATTATTCTTATCAGTGAATTTTATAATAAGATTAAAATCTAATTCGTTACATTATTATAATAGCTCATAGTAATATAAATTTTGTGATTTTGATTTTGGGAACAGACATTAATTCTTCAAATTCAGTAAAAAATATAAAATTATATTTATTTTTTAATCAAACAAATTAAATATACTTTGAATCATTTAATAAGTCAAGATTATGTTGCATTTTATTAAGGAATAATATGTAACATTAGCGTGACTATAAGTAATACTAAGTAGCTTTATTTGATCTCAATAAGTATAAATGTTTATTTTTGGCTTAGATATATGTTTTTAGTCCTTATAAATACAAGTCATTTTAGTGTTGACCCCTATAGAATTTTCACTTTGATTTTAGTTTTTCTTTTTTCTTTTTCTTTGTTTTTGGTCCCAATTGTTCTAAATTTTGGTCATAACAAATATTTTTAATTATGCATTTAATTTTTTATAAATATTGAAATTTTTATCTTGGCCCTTTAAATATTTTAAAAATCTTCATTTAATCCTAACTAATAGCATTATTTAACATCAAATTTACATGAAGGGGACCCAAAAGTGTAATGATGAAAAAAGATGGAGCAAAACCAAAACAAAAATTTTAGAGGAAATAAAATCAAAATGATTCATATTTATAAGGATTAAAACATATCTAACCCTTTATTCTTTTATTTTAGATCCCATGGAGACAATTAGAATTATCATTTGGAGTAAGTCCAATAGAAGAGAGAAAACAACAAAAATAAAGGAACAATTTGTACATAGAAATATATTGTGTAAATACAAATATCTAAATATAAATTAAATCAGCAACTTCTTATTACAATGCAAATTTCTTTTTAAAAACATTAACTACAACAATCAAAGTACTTAGAAACATAATCATATATTTAAAATATTAAAGTTTTGGTAGGGGAATGAAAGTGAAATTTAAGGCGACATATCAGATGAATGTTTGTGCTCTTTAAAGAGAAAATAAAGGGAATTTGTCTAAAGTTTATGAGGTCAATATAATATTATAATTTTTTTATTAACTACAATTGAGGAGTTTCAGTGTAATATGACCATATATTATGTCTTGGTAAAGGTATCCAACTTAACTAGCTTTGACACATTGCAATAATATTTTCATATATTTGATTTGCAATAGAATATTTCAACATAATTATTAAATTTTTTTAATAATGTATAATATATAGAGAATTTTTTTCTATATAAAGTTATAATTGAGCATATAAAAAATAACTTCTCATTGGCAACAAAATTTAAAAGTGTTTAATTATTTAAATGAATATTTCCTCTCACAATAAACACATTCAAGTGGGTCCATTTTATAAAATAAATAAAAAAATTCAAGAAATTCTTACTATATTTAATTTTTAATTATTATCATAATTTTTAATTTTATTATTAAAAGAAATTATAAAAATAGCTAAGAAAACCATGCAACACATCAGTATTATCTCTAGTGTAATTTCTAACTATTACATTTCCCTCGACCTAAATCTTCAAAAAAGAAAATTGTTGATAGACGATAATATACTCCTATGTATAAACGTCAAGGTGACGGGGGTCCCTTTAATTTTATTATTAAATTATAAATTATCCTTATTTTAATATCTATTCATCTTTAGTCATTTTTCATTCTCCACCAGAATTCTTTTGATTACTACTATAGCTCCTACCTTTGCCCACACCACCTTCCATTTCAATAGATAATAACAATATGACCGATGGCTATATACTTTTTTGTGATCATATCTTGAATATTTTTTCTTCTCTTCTACATATTCCTAGTGACAATGATATCTTAACCATTCACATGGGCATAGAAAAACAAAATCATATTTACTTGGTTGGAATGTTTCAAAGTTTTAAACCATCGTCATTGTTGTTTGGCTATTGCCCCGCATTGCTATCCTCGTCATTGCTAGTTGCAACAAAATCAAAGATGATTCCTGAAATTTGAGATTAAAAAAAAAAAGATTCCCACATTCTCACAAAAATATAAAGATTACCGTATGTTGAATGTTTCAAAATTTTAATAGTTAGTGAATGCTTAAGTTGGAGTAGTGGTGGTTGTTATTAACCATGTTAGGGTACGACCTTTACTACCATAAATCATGGGTGATTAAAAATTAAAACAAGGTTAATTTTGTAATTTTAAAAATAATTATTTTATTTTATTATTTTATATTAATATTTTTTTCTTGTATATAAATATTGTGTTTTAAAATCTAGACCGTCAAAATAAAATCCAATGGTGATGAATGATGAATCATGAGAAGGTTCAAAACTATCACGATCATTAACAGTCACCAAATGTCAAAGTGTGTCAAAATTGTATATCAGCTCGACTTAATTACGACGTACGTGTTCAAATCAATATAATAATAACGTTATAAAAATAAAACCAATATAATAAGGATAATATTATGACTCGACTCGACCCATAATATTTATAAGCTTGAGTATAGTGTACCATTTAAAGGGTGATGATATACTCTTAAACCTTGTATGCTGTACGTCGTTGGAAGACGTTGTGGATCCACTGCTTCCCTGATATTTTTTTCAGATCGATATTCATTTTCTTGGCTAATGTGTGCGTGTGCAATATCAGATTTTGATGCTGCAAGAAAATTATTAGATGACTTGCTAGTTGCTCATCATCAATCAAACATACATGAGAAGACTTGATTGATTATCTTGAGCTTGTAGAAGGATGATTCTTGTGATAACCGTCTCAATGCTTTAATCAAAATTTGTAATTGCAAGTTCATTGAACTAGGCACAAATACACAGTATGAAGCTACTGTGGACATTTAAACACGTAGTCAGTATACTGAAATTGTTAGTTCTGATGAGCTTTTTAAAGTAAAAGATAATTGAAGTTGATGAATTCAAAAAGGGTGTAACGTCCTTTATTGAGGTTTGGTGAAAGGTTTTTCTATCAAGTTTGAGTGCTTCTCAAAAGGAATGGAAAGTTGCTTAAGATGATCTTAACAGTTGAAACTCAAGTGGGTAATAAACTAACTAACCAAGTTTACTTGGGGATTTTCAAGGTCCCTTTATATCTTTAACCTTTGGAGATATGAGTGGTATTTATTCCTTGTCATCCAATCCAATTACTCTCTTTAAATTCTGATAAATTTAGGCAATAATTCTAATAAAAATTTGATTACTGTTAAACCCAAAAAAAAGGCATTTTACCCTGATGTAACAGGCTTTGGTAAGCAATAAGTTGTAATGGGCTTTGGGCTGTTAAATATTGGAAAACGGGCTTGGGCCCGTAAAATAACAATACAGTCGGTTGGCCGCCGTTGCCCGTGTCTTGCTGGCTTCCCTCCGCCACCTCACTCCTCTCTCTTGCTACAGTCATCCACCGCAAAGTAAGTCTCCTTTCGTCCTCTCCTTTCTCCATTTTTTTTTAATTTATTATTTTATTTGCGTTAAACTTACATATAAAGTTCTTTTTCCCGATACATGAGGATGATACATATGCTTTTGTGTCTCTGTGATTGTGAATGTGGTTTTTCCACCTTTTAATTTTCTCATGATAGTGTTATGAGCTGATGACTTCGCCTCATTGTTAGTGTAGTTCTTTTCGGAGTTCAGTTTAGAAAATCTCTGATTCGGTGCTGTTTGTGTATGAATTTTATACAAGAGAAAAAAAATTTCGTTGTGATGCTTAAGTTCTGAAATCTTCTCCGAAGCGAAGTTTTGGCTGTTGAGTTGTCATGTATAAATTATTATGATAGTAAAAAGGAGTAATGAATAAATAAATTATGATAATCCAAAAGAAAAAATTAACAAAAAAAAAAAAAAACATTGGTGGGAAATCTAATTTTATATGTAGTTGTGTTGATGGTGACTGGATTAACTTTGTGCCAGGTGCTGGAAAGAATGGCTTCCAATGACAAACAGGTTGATGAAAAAGTAGCAGTCAGCCCAGCAGCAAGGACCTCATTCTGCCAAAGGAACAAGTCTGGGAGTGGGAGCTTCGTGTCTAGTTTAAGAGATCACATTCATGAATTTATCCATGCTTCTACGGATGAACACAGGACATGCTTGAGGAACACAATCCAAAAGGTGAAATTTTTACTGTGGAATGATATATGCGTTCTGTGAAGTTTTGGTTTATGATGTCCAGACTGATGTAACTTGTAAGTGATAAATTTTATCTTATTTGAAACAGATAATTGATGCGTCGAAGAATTTCGGAAAAGGCAGCGACAACCCAAGTAAAGGTGAAATTTCTTTACCCCTTCAATCATCCACGAGGAATTAGAAGGCTTTCTTGAATCACAATTAAGTAGATCACTGGAGTATCAAAAAAGTTTATAATGTATGATTGTATTCTATGATCTGACTATCTCGCTATTTGATTATGTTATAGGATATGGTTATTTACTGGTCATTGATTAAACTTATACTTATTCATCGCTAAGAACGCATGACTTTGCTAGCCTATGTTAATAACATGCTTATCTGCATTTCACATGCGAATTGGTGACGCTTCACTGCTAGGTAGTAAGACCACTTTTATCTTTCGACTGATGGACTCCCTAGTCCCTTCCTTGATGTCATTCATGCCTACACCTAATTTACCCCCAACTAAGGCTTAAGGCTTAACGCTGTAGTCAATTGGGATTTCGCTTTGCGATTGCATTTGAGTTAACATTGAGTTTCAGTCTGTGGATGGCATCTTAAACTGAAGACGAAGTTTATTCTCTGTTCTTAACATTCCACCCGTGTAGAATTTCAGCATTCATACGAATTTTTTGATATTCAAATGCTCAAATTGTCAAATAAGAAGTTTCAGCAATGCTTATTTAAGCTTTTTACCATTCCTTGTATAAACAAAGAGATGCAGTGGTGGAGGGTAAGCATGGAAGAAATTTATCACATACACCTAAAAGAAAAAGGGTTATGAGGAAAATCATACAAAGTTACTGATGTTCGATACTCATAATTGTTAAAATGACATCTAGAAACATGGTGCTTCTCTTCTCTCACAAGGCCATTCTTCATCTCAGCTTCAAATCCCTCAGCCTGCTTATAATTTGTAACCAAAAATTACAATTAGCAAACAAACAGGAAATGGTATCCGGTAAAGGTTTTAAATTAGACATTCATTATAATTAAAGTTATGTCTTTGAAGCCTGCAAAATACATAGTTCATTCATCATAAAGATTCTATTTACATTCTACTTTTCTGCCTCTTATATTATCCAAGTTTTGACATAGATTGTACCCAAAATGGGTTTTGACAATGGTCTACGAAGTGGGAATGGCAACCACCTTTTACTAATTGTCCTAGATTGACTTATTATAAACAGTTTTTCTCATGTGAGATGAGGATTAACATCTGCCCCAACTAGGCAAGTAGAGGAGTGAAAGGTCAATCATCAGTTTTAGGGAGTAACTTCCATCTGATGTAATTCGAAAATTGTCGTATGGCAGTAATACTTATTGGAAAGTAATAGTTTCACTTAGATAGGAACAACTGATAGAAAAATCCAGTCTCAAAATATAGTTGCTTCCTCAATGCTGTTAATGAGTGATTCATATCTGTTACCTCTTCTCCACATCGCTGATGTTTACTCTGGTGCATCCAGCATTTCTCCTGTAAGCAGGGAGTGGAACCTTGCCTGACTCAATGCTTTTGATGTCCTCTAGAAGTATCTCATATTGTCTCTTGACTTCCACTTCATTTGTGCCTCCAACAAACATGGCTATGTTGTACCAACGATCAGGGGTTTCCTTATCATATATTGCCAAAGCATTTTCAAACTGTTTGTTCTTCTTGGTTGTCCATCTCATACTGGAGTTGGGAGATGAAAGTGTGTTGGATGCCATTGCAACAAAAACTAGAGGAGGATATGAGTCTTATGAGATGGGAAAG
Organism: Dalbergia oliveri; assembly: GCA_030441495.1. Taxonomy (NCBI): domain Eukaryota; kingdom Viridiplantae; phylum Streptophyta; class Magnoliopsida; order Fabales; family Fabaceae; genus Dalbergia; species Dalbergia oliveri. The sequence goes on from JAMLFY010000004.1 coordinate 8,334,852, forward strand.
AAAGAAGTTAGTTACACTCCTGGGCAAGTAGTCACTGAATTAGAAAGAATCTTTGACTACTTAAAATGGGTGAGAAAGCAATAGGTACTTAGCTAGAAGAGTAGTGGGAAACCCAATGAAGTAGGAAGCTGTTGATGTGAATATTATAAGGACACTCGACTCGAAAAGGACACTGCAAAACTAGTAATTGGTTCACAATTTTCAACTGTATACGGAAAGTTTACAAGTTGTCAAAACAAGTACAAGTTATAAATGCTGTGCTTATATAATACTATGATGATTGGGGCAGCTGGTAGATTAATGAGAGAGAGGGATTAGTTCTGAAGATTAGTCGGTTGCTTCCCTTTCACGTCTTATCGTGTTCCTCCAGAAAGTAGCAATAAGGGTTTTGGTCCCAATGTCCCATGTTTGTTATTGTAATTTAATGGCATGTGATCTCTGAAGCACAAACTATCATCAAAAGGATGGAGGCACTGAACTGATACGAACTTTTAAAGTATTGGAATTATTAAGGTAACTTTATTTTCTACTAGATAATTTATGATGATCAACTCTCAGTTTTTACTAGGGGTTAGTTTGGAATGAGGGTAAAGATGAAGAAAATCTCATGGATTAAATTTGAAACAAAATTTAATGACAATCTAATGCATGAAATTTTAACCTTCATATTTACTTCATTCCAAATTGCTAACAACGAATGAATGTTTCACAACTCGTTAACATAGGGCAACAGTAAAAAAATCAGGTGAAGTGTTTATCTCTTTTTAGTTTTACATGATCAGCGTAGCTGAAGGACATTCAAGTTTGCAGTACCCAAAAAAAGGACATGACATGAAGGCGTCGATGGTTTTTTAACTTCTCAATCTATTTCCTTCTTGATTGAAGAGAAACGTAGGACTCAGAAGACATAACACGTGGATTGGAATAATCAAGAACTTACAGCAACGTGTATGTACTAATATTCTTAATAAAATGTATTAGGTACTATATGTTCCTTCAACAAAATATAATTAAATGATCTCGATTCTCGCTACTCCGGCACCATTCCACATTTCCTCCGGTTGTTAAAGTTGGAACCGTGCAAGGTGACGAATGAAACTCAAGTGGGAACACGTATTTTAAATTAGATAGTTGCTTCACTGATAACCTATTATTCATGGAGCTTCAGTTGATGCTTACTCAAGTGGGAATGCTTACTCTTCAGCGTAAAAATGTTTTATATTATAAGTGTATTAAAATTAAACTGACGGTTAAGGTCTCAATCAAAAGTTCTTCTAACAATTATCTTCTCCAAGGTTTAAACTTTGATTTATTTCTATAAGTGCAACTCGCTTACCATGACACCTAACTCTTGTCGATAGAGCAAGAGTGTATTAAATTCTTTTATTTGTTTATCTATAAGCCCTCCTACTTGCACAAAGAAAAAAATCGGAAACAAGAAAGAAAGAAAGAAGGAAAAAGGAAGGAGAAGGACCGCAGACTTAACGTTTGAATAAAAACTTAAGAATACTATTGTCTGACACATGGGAGACCTCGAGCAGCTGTTCGCCATCGCCCCGCCTACGGTTCCTTCCTTCGCCTGCATCGCGTCGCCCTTGCCTTCTCCATCGCCGTTCGAAACTCGTCCCTTTGCCTTGTGTCACGTTTCAGCTGTCCACCGTGTCACAGAGACCTTCTTCATCGTGTCGCTACTTTGCTTCTTAGCGTGTTGCCGCTTCGAAGCCTCTCTCCGTTGTAACTCCACTCCCTTAAGCTCGCGCTTCAGTCCAGATCCAACATCCAAGCAAACGGGATCGCACTTCATCTGGGATCTGGCCGCAAGAAGGAGTCTGTACCTCAGATTTGCTCCTACCTTGCCTTATTATGGAGATCCGCTCATGCCTTTGTTCATGAATGTCTTTGTTTGAGGTTGGTTCTGCCTTTTGCTTCTGTCCACTGCAACGAGATTCACTTTTGCGAGATTCGCGTTTGGGATCTGTTTCTTCATTTGGGGATTTGCTTGGTTCATTGGTCTGAACAACCGCTCTCGTTAGCAACATCCCTAGCATCACCCCTCAAAACAGGTAAATCAGACGCACAAATTTGGTATCCGCTTTATGCTTCTGGCTGGGTAAAATGGTATACTCGTAAATTTGAGGCTGTCAATTCATATGAATGTCCTTCAAATTACAACTGGTACAAATATGAGCGAGAAACATAGTGAGCATGAGTGAAGGTTAGAGTGGTAGGAGTAAGGGAGAACAAGACGACCTATGCAAGATCATAAAATAGTCTCTTTCTAAGATGAGGTGATAGGGGTTATCACCCAAAAACCGTTGCTTGTGGATGATGATATAGATGGGGATCATCTAGCTTTGGTAGAGGGGAAACAAGGCGATATGGCTCTACCAACGGTGAAGTTTTTTGAGGAGGGTAAGTGTCTCCTTACATCACCATCATGATGTTCTAGTGATCAAAACACTAGGGAAGAAGTTAAGTTACTTAGTTATGATTTATCGTCTGAAGAGTGTGTGGAGGTTGCGCGGTAGCTACGATGTTATGGATGTTGGGTTTGGTTATTTTCTAGTCAAAACTCGATCTATGGAGGATCGGGATAAGGTTATAACAGGTGGTCCATGGATGATCATGGGGAACTACTTGGCTATGAAAGAGTGGACACAGAATTCAAGCCATGTGAGAACTCCTTTGGTTCAACTACCCGGATTAGGTTCATGAGATTAAACATATAGTATTACCATGAGAAAGCGATCTATATGATTGCATTAGCAATGGTTAAACCTATAAAGGTAGATATGGTAACACAAACAGCTAGAGAGGAAAGTTTGCGAGAGTTTGTGTGGAAATTGACCTTTCCCTCCAGTGGTCCGACGCATTATTATGAATGATCATTGTTATAATGTTGCTTATGAGAGTTTGCACCTTATTTGTGGTATTTGTAACTGTTATAGTTATGTGAGTAGGGAATGCAAGAGGGATAGGGACAAACACGACAACCTTGGTATACCAAATAAAGATCTTCGCCCATCCCAACATTGCTAAAGGGTGCTTGAGGTTTGAATGAGAAAGTTCAAAGAGGAAAATCTGGAGTTAATTGATAATCAAATTGTAATGGATTCGTCTTTAAATAAGGAAGATTCTGATTGGAAAGAGGTGATCCCTAAACATCGAAAGAAAATGGAGAAGAAAGGAAAGGAATCAGCTGGGCGAAACTTAAAGTATTGGGCGACAAGAAAGGCAATGGAGTGTTGCGTGAATCACTGACTATAAATTCCACTAGACATGGGCCCTCTCACTTAAAATTGGCACTCTCAAGTCACGCCAAAAGTAAAGGGCCTTTGGCTCTTCATGAGACCCAGGCCCAACCCTGGACACATGTGATTTTCAGTGCAACCAAGCAACCTGTGAAGTTAGCTTCCTGGAGCATCAACGAGCAAATCTGGTGACACTGAGCCCACTAAAGGTTGTTTCAAAGCGTTAGAGGGTGGGCGGATCACCTATTGAGAAAATGGTTCTTGATAATGTATTTCTTCAAATTAGGGAGAAAGATGTTCTAACACCAAAGTTTCCATCCTTGAGGAAGGAGAAATTCTTCCTCAATCTAATCCATCAACGTGAGTTTTGGTGGCTAGACACTCGAATATTCTTTGTTTGCTTATGGTGTTATTGGACTGGAATATTATTTCTTGGAATGTTCGAGGGCGGTGAATGTGAGGGGTAAGCGGCATGTTAAGGAGCTTGTGATCAAGTATAAGCCAGAAGTTTTTATTGTATTGGAAACCCACACTCAATACAATAATGTAAAATCCTTCTTGGAAAGGTTTGGTATTTCTAGTGGCAATCTCTAGGCTGGGCACTCAGGCGGTGTTTGGGTGTTATTGACTGAGGTTAATGCTCTAGGTGAGGGTCCTGGACATTCATGAGCAATTTGTTTCGATGGAGTTTGCAGGAGATGGTAATTCTTAGGGTGTGTAGTGCTTTATGGAAGCCCAATCCCTACTCATAGGCTGGTCTTTGGTTCCATTTGTGTAGCATCTAGGCTAGTATTAAAGGGGGCTTGGTTTCTAATTGGTGACTTTAATGAGGTTTTGGTGCCTTCAGAGATGAAGGGTGGTGTTTTTACTAGTAATAGAGCGGCTAAGTTCTTAGAAACTATTGATGCTTGTGGTTTACTGGACTTAGGAGCTATAGACGGCGTTATACTTAGTTCTCTCGGGTAAATGGTGCTCAATCTATGGCTAAAAGGTTGGATAGAGCTCTCTTTAATCTAGCATGGAGACATAGGTTTTGTGACGCTATTGTTGAAAATCTCCCTTGCCTATTCTCTGATCATGCTCCTATGCTTATTTGAATGAAAGGGTTGGCGATTGAGTGTCGCGAGAAATCCTTTCGGTTCCTAGCTGTATAGGCCATGCATGTGGATTATGAGGGTGGTAATGACGTCTTGGCATGAAGGCCTTGGGCAGGTTGGTTGTAGCTTACTTCTTACTCGGATGGCTTCGAGAAAATTCAATCATGAGGTCTTTGGGCATATTTTAAACACAAAAAGGAGTTAGAAGCCAAAATTGGTGGTGTTTAGCGTGAATTAGAAATTTGGGATACTTCCTTCTTGTGGCAATTGGAGATTTAGCTTCGTCGTGATTATGATGTTACTCTAGACCAAGAGGAGATGTTGTGGAACCAAAAATCGAGAGAGGACACCATTCGGTTTGAGATAGAAATATTAGATATTTTCATGCTTAGACTGTGATCGTTGGAGGAGAAATAAGATTCATGGGTTACATGTAAGGGGTATGGTGTATTGATCCTGACATTCTCGTGGGTGAAGCTAGAAATTTCTATACTACCATCTTCTTGTTGAGAGGAGGCCTGATATTGATTTTTGTAATTAAGTGCGCATGCAGACTTTCTTCAGTTGACTGTGACACTTTGTAGGGGAGGGTGACTATGGCTGAGGTGACTAAGGCAGCGATGCATGCAACCTCATAAGGCCCCGCTTGACAGTTTCATGCCTTCTTTTAGAGGCAATATTTCATATTGTGAGGGAAGACGTTTTAATTTCATTCTCAATGCTTTCATCACGGGTGAATTTAACCCTTCTTTGGCTAAGACGTTATTGGTTTTAATTCCCAAGGTTGATCAACCAATGAATTTCAAGAGTTTCTGGCCTAAAAGTCTCTAATGTTATATATAAAGTGGTGACCAAGGTGATAGTCAATCGTATTTGCCCTCTTCTTGCTAAGCTGGTTCGTCCTCTTCAGGGTATTTATTCTAGTCAGAGGACCAAAGACAATATTATATTGGCTTAGGAAGTTCTCAATTGGATGCATTCTCCTAAGAGTAAGCAAGGAGCGATAACTTTCAAGATTGATTTGGAAAAAGCTTATGATAGGATTGAGTGGAGTTTTATGGAGGCGACGTCAAGACTTTGGTTTTCCCCTACCTCTTATTCGTCTCATTATGTTTTTTATATCTTCTTCCCAGCTTACGCTCTTTTGGAATGGTGGCAAACTAAATCCAATCCATCCTTCTAGAGGCCTCTGTCAAGGAGACCCCATGTCTCCCTATCTTTTGTCTTATGTATGGAGAAACTGAGTCATGATCCATGATAAGGTGACGAGTGGTTTGTGGAAGCATATTCACTTTCTAGGGGAGGGTCTTGGATTTCCCATTTGTTGTTTGCAGATGATGTGCTTCTTTTTTGTAAAGGTAAAAAGTCAAGTTCGCTATGTGATGGACACGATGGAAGATTTTTGCAAGATGTTAGGCCTTCGAATTAATTTGGTAAAATCCCAAGCTTTGGCATCTAAGAGTTTACCTCGTATAAAGCCAGAATCCATTAGTTGTTGTTCTACTATTCATTTTACAGGCCCCTTGGGCGCTATTTGGGTATGCAGCTTGTTCAAAGAAAGGTTACACGGGTTATCTTTAATCCACTCATGGGGAAATTTGAAACAAAGTTAGCAGCATAGAAGAATAATCTACTCAACAAGGCATGGTGTATTTGTCTAGCCAAATCAATTTTAAATTCCCTCCCACTGTATACGATGCAAACTACTTGGACTCCTTAAGGTTTGTAATTCTATTGATCGTTATGTTAGAAATATTGTTTGTGGATCTCATACTCAAGGCCGCGGGTTCCACCCTATTTCTTAGGAAGTCTTAACTAAGCCTAAGGCTTTGGGGGGACTAGGAATTAGGCGAGCTAGCCAATGCAATATTGCACTTTTGGGAAAACTTGTTTGGATTTTGACTAATCAATAGATAGATCACTTTTGGGCTCGGGTTCTCATAGCGAAATATCTGTCTCATGGGAATATTTTTAATCCTCCTCAACTAGGAACAAGTCTTATCTATGGCATAGCATTTTGAAGGCTGTTGTTCAGCTCAAGGAGGGCTTCTCCTTTTCCCTGGGATTAGGAAAAGTTTCTATGTGATTTGATAATTGGTTCCATGGGAAGAAGCTGATAGACATTGTGAATTTCGTGCATATTTTTGATCTAGACTTACAAATTCGTGACCTATGGGATAGAGATTCCTGGAGGTTGGCAGACTTTATACACAGATTCCTTTAGACGCTCAATTATTCCTTTAGCAATGAACACTCTCTTTTGTGGATCTTGCGATCCTGCCTAGGTTTGGAATGAGGAATCTAGTGTTTATACATCGTGGGTGGTTATTCTTGGCTATTGGGACGTCATGTTCTGAGAAGATGATTTCTTGTGACGCTGGATTTGGAAGTTAAATGTTCCTGTAAAGTTTCACCTACTTATTTGGCAAATCAAGCACAGTGCCTTATGTACTAATAAATTCCGTTTTTAATGCCATGTTGCCCCTCACCTATGTGCTCTCGTTGTCATGGTGGCGATGAGGACATCATTCATTGTGTTCGGGATTGCTGATATTCCCGAGATTTGGTGCTCTTTGGGATTTGGTTTAGATAGCAACTTCTTCCTCGAGAATTTAGATATGTGGCTCGAGCGTCACATACAAAAAAATTGTAATCTTAACTTTGTTGTTACTTTGTGGTGGGTTTGAGAAGATGCAATCAAATGATGTTATCTGGGTAGACTGGTCAAGCAATTACGTCCTGTCCAATGTAATTTCTTTGATCAGAAGTATTACTAATTTATCTACCAATGCAGTCGTAGTGCCAAACAATCTACCCGGAAGTTTGGTGGCAGAAACCCAATAATGGAATGACGAAGATGAATACAAATGGAAGTTGACTGCAGTAATGTTGATGCTAAAGCTGGATTTGGCGTGGTGAATTTTCTGGTTTTCTGGGAATGTGTCTATTGTTTGCTTAACTTTGGGCAATTAGACACGATTGCTACTTGCTGGGACATTGGATTTGATAACGTTTGGTGCGAGTGATTCTCTTCATGTAGTTACTCTTATTGTGGATGGGAGATGGGATAGCCACCATAATGTGCTATCTTCCTTACAGACATTAGTTCCTTGATGGCTCGTGAATGGGTTTTGACCATCACCCATGTCCTGCGTGAAGTGAATCATTTTGCGGATTTAATGGCAAAAAAAGGCAGTGTTGAGTTTTGGATTAGTTTTTCCTGACCCTCCTCATAAGTTGTTACATGGACTGCATGAGGACTCTATTAGGCATAGATTCATGCAAGTTTAATTATGTGCTTTTATTTGTTTCCTTTCACTTATAACAAAAAAAAAAAAAAAAGGTCGGAAACAACAAAAGTTTCCAACTTGGACCAGTGACAGCGTCACATTTTTCTTCTGTTCTCATTTCACTGAGGCTACTGAAGTTTCGCCAAGTCACGTTCAGAGGCAAGGCACCAATGTCCCACTTGTTATTTATTAATTGATTTAATTTGGGATTGCAAGCACTACCTTGTTATCAATTGAGGTTATCTTTAGTGCCTAGGTTTTTCAGAATCTTGCACTCTTAACTGCAGGAGCATTATGCGGAGGACCGGACCAATCTTTCTAGGCCTCGCTTAAGTTGTAAGGCTGTAAAGGAGGCATTTTTTGAGAGAACTCATGAAGGGTATTTTTTTTTCTTTTTTTTTTTTTCTCTGAGAAGGGTATCCAATGCTAGAAATCATTATTAACCCCATTGAGAAATAGAGTTCACATATGTGGTGTTGGCCGTAACGCCCTTTCCATGCATATCATCATTCTTTTTTTTTTTAGTCTTTAGAGTATCTTGATAGATATTACTGTGAGATTAAATTGTAGGACATTGTTGTGATAAAAAAATTCTTCTAATAATTATTTTTTTCCCGATCCTAAACCTTAATCTCTTATGATACAACTTGCTTACACCTGCAACTCATCTTTGATTTGAAATTGATTAAATAGTATTTTATATTTAATTTAATAATTTATACAATTATGTATTTCTCGTAACAATTTTTTTATTCAACTAAACATAATGCTCTTAGAACATATGAGAACTTTTCCATTTTCAGAGTTCATACACTCTACTTGAGCATAAAAATGTTCACTAATATTACCTTCCATTTTTTTTTGTTGAACATGAGTTTAACCTTTAAATCAAAGGAAACGGTGGAAAAAGAAAATGGTTTACGAACAATCTATTCTTCGTTTTTTATCTACTTATCTTTAGTCAATGAGGCCTGCATTAATTCGAATAATTATAATTGCATTTGTCTGTGCATAATAGATAATTTACTAGAAAATAATTTGTTCTTCCCATGATTTTGTGCAGAGAAGAAACAATGTGTTAAGAAGGGTCATCATTTACACCCCTTATTGTATCTTAGAATATTAGTCTTTTACCTATAAAAAATTTAAATTGAGAGTTATGTTTTTAAAAGCTTGTATGAAAAATGTGAAATATTACTCAAAAGAAATTAAATTTAATTCATCAGTTAACAGATTTGTTAAAAGTAGCAACAAAAACATTGACAGTAGGCAGCAAACGAACCAGGATTTATGTAATTGAAATGCAAAAGATTAAGGTCCCACCGAGATTTGAACTCGGGTTACTGGATTCAGAGTCCAATGTCCTGACCACTAGACCATGGGACCATCTCCTAATATGACCCTCTCAATATACCATATTATATTAAATTTATTTGTATTTTTCCTCGCTTCATTCCTTAGGAGGAGGATGGGTGAGCACTTTATTGGTGATTTTGCCTGTATATATAATGGCAGGCACTTTGGCAGATTACAGTCAACATACTTAATGATTAATTTTGATGCACTGATAGTATAAATAATTTTACAATCATCCACTCATATACTTTCATTTGTGAGGCTTTCGATGTGTTGTGGGTAATTGAGTTAAATATTTTGTTGATGAATATCCATATAAAAAATATATATTGAAAGTGCATATAAATTAAATTAAATCTCAATTTTAATGTCATTTTTTTAGAGTAAATTATATCGACTTCCACCAAGATTTGGTAAAATTCAAGTTGTCTCCCTTCTATTTATAAAATTTGATTAGGAGATCTAATTTGTGAAATCATTACACGATCTCAGATAAATTTGTAGAATCATTATGCTAATATCTCCTCTATCGTATAATGAACAATATATTAGGACAGGTCAATGCTATATGAACAAATAGAGGAAAATCTGAGTGAATTTCACCCAACTTTAAAGGGGGGAGATCAATGTAATGCATCCTTTTTTTTTTTTGTGTGATTTCTTACTTGGTTATAATTTTGTTTGAAGATGTTATTATTCCATTAGACATAGATGTATTACTATACGGAGATTTCCTCAAGTGATCACAATTTTTTTTCCCAAAATATCACTATCATTATTTAAATATAAATAAAAACAAATTACTTAAGCTTCTCTCTATTAAATAATAATAGTTTCTCAATGAAATTTTAATGATTCTACATATGTGACTTTCCTTTGAAATATAATAGTAAGGATAAAAAACGGTGAAAAACAGAAAATTGGTTAAATGTGATTTCCCACAAAAGTTGTGAGAACTTTTTATTGTTTTTGTTTTAGTAATTGTAAGGTATTAAAAAAAATCGTTTCACTTTTTACAAGGGGAGACTTAATTAATATACGAAAACATAGCCATTACGTCGCAGGAGCTCAGGAAGAACACATTTAATATTGATATTTAACATGATATTTTAATGCCGAATAATACAACATTGAGAACGAAAAGGAGGGGAAAAATCTGCCCCTTTTCAATGCTCAAAATAAAATGTGTCGCACTCTAGCCCATATTTACATCACAAAAGAAAATAAAATAGAAACACACTCGCGCTTCATATATCAAATCTCAATAGACCAAAAAAAAAAAAAAAATCAAATTTCACTTTTCACAAGAACAAACTAAAAAACAAACTGATTTTGGAAAACATATTCCATGGATAAAAAAAGCTCAAACAAGCCACAAGGCAACAGGAACACCAATTTATATATATATGGTCATTCCTTTTCATAATCGCTTCCTCAATTGAGACCCTTTGGCTACCGCTTTCATATTTTGAGAATCTCTGAAACAGACAAAGTGCACGAGAGTGCTCCCATTAGGGTAGACTGCGAAAACACTAGTCCCTATCTTCTTATGGCACAAAGAGCACATGCTCTCACTGGTTATCTTCACAACTGCTTTCCTCTCACTACATAGTTCATCTTTCACCTGTGCAAAGCAAATTGAATCATGCTAGGTAATAACAAAACAGAAGTATCTGAATGCGCAATGGTGTCATTGCCTGTCTCGTTGCCTCACCATGGTACAAGTACTAGAAAGTAATAAGAAGTAATAATATAGAACAATAAATTCATTCAGAAGCAAGAACTAATAAGTTTCCTGCAGAGCATCCAAGCCGCGAAACCAAAAAACAAAACACCAACAAAATATAAAGCAAAACTTTTGATTCCAGATGTATGCTTACCTGAAGGTTCTCACTCTGCCTCAAGCTCTTGATCACTGAGCAATTACGGTGCATTTCACTAGATTTCTCAGAAGTGGTCCAAGAAATGAAAGCAAGTCCTGCAGATATTGATACGCCTTTTACCAGATTGAAGAGACTAAACAATCGGATAAATATAAACTCTCTCAGTCACCAATATATATATCTATTTAGGAGCAGTAAAAAGAACTGATGTGTGTTCTCTAGCTATGGAGCATCAACAAGCAATGGATACCTGCAATTTAGTCTCTCTTGGTAAAAGTTTAAGGGCATGAGCTCCATTTATTCTATCCCATCTGCGGCTCAACAAATCAAGGACCTTATCAAGCATGATAGTAGAACAACCCTCACTAAATTCATCCGCATCACCATCACCATCACTCCTGCTACTATCAGTGCTGCTCAAACTAAATTTTGTGTCCTCTGCACCCTCTATTGCAGCAATTTTCTTGCTCCCTCGGCCTCCTTTATATTTTACTGATGTTGCCGAACCAACTTTTGGAATGGTTGGATTCTGTGGGGATAACAGATTTGTAATTTTGTTTTCAAAGCTTGCAGTTGTCCTCCGAGGATTCAAATAGATTTGCAGAAGCGTAAGGTATATGTTGCTGGTACATTTTACAGATGGCTGGTGCATAGACTCATACACCCGATCACAATAAGACAATGCCATATCCGGAACACGTAGCTACAATTGAAAGGAATTCCCATAATATGTCAGAAAAACCATGATTTATATGATACACTCGCATATGAAGCAATGACTTAAATGCATTAGGGATGTCAGAAATGACTGAATCAGTGAATCCAAACTTCACAGTAAATAGAAGATTATGTATACTTGATAGTTAATATACCTTGTGAACATACAATGATAATGCCAGTTCATGCTGGTTCATTTTTCCCAACAATATTGCACGCTCTTCATATAAAGCATCTGGTGGAAGATGTTTCAGCAAAGCCTCTGGATTGTAACCTGAAATGCCCTCTAAAGCAGACAACAATTTTTCCTTGTCGGGGAATAAGCTCTCTCATCCCATTTCTGTTGAGCACTTAAATCAGCATACCAATCAAGCACCTCAGAGAGATAGATGTTTACCTACATCACAGAACAAGTAAATACAGAATTTTGTTACTATTATTATACATCAATTATGCTGACAATAAAGAAGCTGGAATTCAGCATCATTACAACAGGCCTTGGAAAAAAAAATTTGAAAGTAGAACTGCTTTAGTCCCTACAACCATTGAGTAAGATGCAAGTGGTCCTCACCATTTCATTTTGCAAATTGCCAGATATGGCATTCTCATTCATAGCAAGCATGAGCTCCAAATAAGTAGTTTGCATGTTGGGAGAATGCTGCTTCAAATATGAGTTCACCATATCTGCTGGAATATTTCCAGACAGAAAGAGCTCAATAGTTTGGGATGGACAGCTTTCAAGAACAAGCATCGAGAACTCTAGAACAAGTATGGGGTCTGACCCACATAGTGGCTGCATCAGAAATCAACCAAGTTAAAAACCGAATCAAAAATATCTTTTGCACAATGGAATTAGATAACAACTTTAAGAATTTGGAGTGTTTTGGCAAAGTCCATGCAAAAAATAAAAATTTAATACGTCTTTTTGTTAAACCGTAAGTGACTAAACCAACATCATTTTACAGTATAGCTAGATGCCATAAGAGGGAAAGAAATGAATCAGCCAATACAAGAAAAAACACTAAAACAATCGTTGTCAGCATACAAGTGCTACAGGGAAAATAGGTTCATATGCTTGATGACAAAATGTCATCTGATCAACACTATCAAATAAAGCAGAAGAACAATACCTTCGAATAATCTCCATGAAGGCTAGAACTTAATGTTAATAATTCAAGGCCCAATAAATATGCCAACAATTGTTGTGGAGCATGCAATGTGGACTTTCTATCTGATTACAGATTACAGAATTTCATATATTCAGATTTCAGACACTACTGCTTCCTAAATCCTAAGCACTATTCTGAGTCAGCTAGCGAGTCTTTAAGGCAGTAAAAAAGATTTGTGATGAGAGCCTTTTAAAAATTAGAAGGCAAAAATATGAACGACATTGTCAACCAAATAGAAAGCTTACCTTGAGATACTCAACAATGTCCTCGGGCTTAAACCTAGGGGTAATTTCAGACTGGCTAGACTTTGACTCTTCCACCAATTTGTGAAGAAGTTCAAGAGCTTCCCGATGCATTGAGTTGCACTTGTAAAGTTCTAACAAAGCAGCATGATGGTTGCCTTTTTGAAGTATTTCTTCACATATTTTCAAATCACAGTAGTTAAGACCTCTCAACAATTCTAAAGCAGTGGAAGATTGTCCAGTAAGAAGTAATGCTTGGAGTAGAGCAGTGTCCAATATTGAAGCCATCTCACGAGCTCCTGAACTAATGGGTATACTACCACGCCCCTGATGCCAATAATTTCAACAATCATACAAGATATAAATAGAAACTGAAATTATTATTAATAAACATATAATATTTCGAAACAATATTAAGGGCATCGTATGTCCCACAGCTTCACCACCACTCTTGTAGTCATTCTATTAAGAAATCATTACTTTGGTAGGTCCATTCTTTGTCAATAAGCATTTATACAACCATAAAACTAACCTAGTTGGCCTCCAACCAAAAGGTATGAATTGCAAGGCTTAACAAATCTACCCATTCCCCGTAATGGTTGTCATCATACATTGGAGATACATTAAATAACTAAGAAAAATAAATATAAAATAAAAACTAGTCTAATTTACCTTGTTTGTTTTCTTAAACCTATTGTAAGATGCAAAGTTATTCCCAACTGCATCTAAAACAACTTCTTCGGTTCCCTCTGCAGTAGCCTTCTCAATAAAACTAAATCTTTTCTTCTGTAAATATTTTATGAGAGCCATAAGCATATTATGGCTAATTTTTTTGGATTCAAGTGCTGCGTTCTCTTCAGATTCAGCCATATGAAATGTTGGCGGAGACTCCATATCATCTGAAACACCCGAAGAACCTCTGGAGAGATATGAAGCATCCCCATAAATGTCTAACTTCTCTGGTTCATGAACAATAGTTGTCTTTGGAAGGATAATGGACGGATACATAGAAAGCACATAGGTTATGTCTACTTGAGATGCCAGAAAATGTTCCATTGCCTCCTCGTAGCTCCCATTATCAAAAAGATAGTGAGCATATCTGCACGTGAGACAAACACACTTAACGACACAATAAAAAAAATGCAAAGAGAGCAATCATTGATAGTTGAACTTCATGTAATATAAAAGAAATACTAGCAGCTAAATATGAACGCGTGAAAGGCAAAAACTTCCACCGGACAAAGTTAACCTTATTATTACATACATTACCATCGTTATATCACCCACATCAATGGTCCATAAACCATTTCTTTACCAATATTACGGGGCTAGAACATAATAGTTGAAATGAACTTATGCACTTCAGCTCGCATGTCAATATCTAAACAATATTAACAAATATAAAAAGCTGAAACATGGAGTCCATATAATATCCAAAAACCACCTAAAGGAAGCCAATCTTTTACAAGGAACACTTAGTAATAAATATAACAAGAATTAGACATTGCTGTCCTTTACATGAGCTATCATGATCATATTGATGCAAATTCCTCTTGGTCAACAATTAGTCCAAACCTCAAATAGGAGCGCTAATCTATTTCAATCATAATTATCAATGAATCCCAAGATTGAAGACTAGAACTTTAGCTAGTAGTTTGTTTTTGGATTAGCTTATTGCATGTACAAAATAGCTTATAATCAAAATCTTAATGTGAGGGGAAAAAAATGATTATTTCCAAAAAATAATAAAATCTAACCATGTTCTTAATATGCAAGACTATTAAAACCAAACTTAAACTGCAAGCTAACCAGTGCTCAGAAAAATGATGAAATACAAAAAAGTATTCATCTTAATAAGGGCTAGTGGTCTGGTCTGTTTCATTAAAGAAATAATCTCGTAATAGCAAATAACCTAATATGAATAGACCCCTCCTTTGCAGCACGCAGACTCGAATCTTCAGGTGGAAGGAGCTTGCACAATGACAAGGCCTCTTCAAAGTTGCCAGATGCTGTTAATTGGACAATCTGCAAAGAAATGACAACACCCTTAACTAATGATTTAACAACTTAACAGTTAACATACAAAATTAAGTGCAGAATTTGATAACAATGTATCATAAGAAGAAGTGACATTATTAAATATTTTGTCATTTGCATCATTAGAACCTATAGAACCCAGAAACAGGTCCAACATCAGAAGAGTAAAGATATCTGTTATATCACAACATTTGCAATACCTGAGCTCCAATAGGAACAGGGAAGAGGCCATGAATAGAATTATCCAAAGCAATTATCACGGAATTATTGCTGCTTTGGCAAACATGGCGAACATTCCGAAGAACAACAGTTTGAATCAGCGGATATGGAGCTCCGAAAATCGAATCTGCAAATTGCAAGAGACACAACAAACTGCTTAAGAATATTCAACCTCTTTTACAACAGAGAGAGCTGGGAAATTCATTTCTTTTTTCAAACACTCAGTTACCTCCACAAATCTTGGCAGCAAAGCCACTGCATATGGCTTCTGAATTACAACCTCAGTTGGTGCCTCCGACCAACAAATCCTACCTTCCGGACGAAGCTTTCCATTTTGGTCCACAAATACCCCAATATTCTCCTGAAAAAAAATTAATAACAACAACAATGCTAAAATCTATAATATCCTATAACATATGTTCACAGATACTGGTATGAGTATCCAATATGAGATGAGCACAACACGTTATAAATTACATTAAAAACATGTAAAATACAACTAAAAATATTTAAAAGTATCATCAGTACCTAATACGAGATGTATTAATACAGGTATTAACTATTTTAAGTATTTGTGCATCATAGCCAATAACTAAAGAAAACCAGCAATATACAGCAGAGCACAGAATCAAACCAAGTGACATTGACACTGCATAGGGTTACTAATTACCAAATGATCATCACATTCACATTCAAAGGAAGGTAAATAGCAGATACCTTTCCGAGGAGAAGCTCTCGGAAGGGAGAGAAACAACTAGAGGCGGAGCAAGTTCCCAGAAGTGAACACCTCAGACAAAGCACCACTCGTAGCGTTGAGAATGACGTACTTCGAAATCCCCAAACAGATGTTCTCGCCGCACCAGCACATGGACTTCACCACGTCCGGAACACCGAAATCCTTAACCTCCACGAATCCCCTTCCACCTGCACACAACAACAACCACAACCGATCCCGCATTCCAATCAGTTGCAACAGAAAATAATAACTGATTCCGTTCCTAATTGAATGAATAGAGAGAGTGGAGAACGGAATAACCAACCGTCGTGTCGGAAGATGCAGACGCGCTTCTGGCGGGCGAAGCAGAGGAATCCGCGGCGGTCGTCCCAGGAGAAGGCGTTGGCGCCCTTGGCCTTGGTGATGACGGCGATGGTCTCGAAGGAAGGGAGCCTGTGGAAGGAGATGGATTCGAGAGAGACAGGAGCAGCTCCCTGGACTCGAGCACCTCCATGGATACGAGAGGCTTCCTCGCGAAGCCGGTGAGGCTCTTCTCGAGCGCGTAGGGTTCGTTCTGAAGCGATTGGGATTGGGGAGCGTAGATGCGGAGAGATCCATCGGAGCAACCGAGGAGGAGCTTGGAGCCGTACGATTCGACGGCTTCGATCTTGGAGGGCAATCGGGCACCAGCTCCACGCAGTCGTAGGCGCTGTGCACCATCCTTCCTTCCGCCTTTTTGTTTTTTTTTTTGTTTTCACTTAATTCTTCATTCGGACTTTTTTTTCGACGTGAAACTTTTACTTGCCTGCTTCACTGCACTCTACGCACCTGACCAGGCGACCAAAGAGGCACCAACAGCAAATGGTACTGATCGGCAATACTATAATATAAATTTTCCAATTTTATGGTTAATTTTATTATGAGTTTAATTTTAATGGAAAGTTCGTATAAAATTTTTTATACTCTTATTTATTCATATTATGTCATATATCATTTAGTATGATTAAATCTCTCCCCACTACTTCAAATTCCAGGTTTTATTACTAATCATGAGTTTTTCAAATTCTTGGGAGGATTTTAATTTTTTAAAATTAATATAATATAAAAATAAAATAAATATGTTAGTTTTTAAATAAAGGTGTTTTCATCCGAACACAATTTTTTATCTTTACTTCTGTGTCAATATTTTATACACTGTCATTCAAATATTGTATAATATTAAAAGATTTTTTAATTTTATTGTATTTTTTAGTTGTATCAAATGGGTTTTAGGATATGTTTATTAAGGGTTAAATTGAGTAAATTTTAACCAATGAGCTTTATATGTAAAATTACATATAAACTTCATCTACAAAGAATTTACTACCCACCCAAACATATATTGAGATTTTAATTGATAAAGATCACTGTGCTGATAAACTAACCCTTAAAACATGTTTGAGTTTATAAATATGTGGTACCCCATTATTGATCTACTCTATTATTGCGTTAGTAGAAATAAAATATATTTTAAATTAATTTGTAAATATATTGATATTTTAGGGATTAGTTTCTCTTTCAAAGAAATATTGTGTTAATCATTGTAAATATTCTAGCATAAATTAAGAATATCTGATTATAACAAATTGCATAACCTCTACTTTCAACATATCACCATAGAGTATAACATATTGTATAGGATGGCAAAACTTGTATTAAATTTTCTGTATCCTTATTGTTTAATGCATAAATTAAAAAATGATATTTAGAAACTTAATTTAACTACACACTTTTAGGTCATAGCTCTAAAATTTTACATATATATTATTCCAAAACAAATAGAACAAGTGGTGATCTAAATGGACAACATTATCAAGTGGGCTACCCTGTAACAAAACACTAAAACGAATATCTCTAAGGGAGAGAAGAAAAGAGAGTGTTTGTCATATTAAATTCATCATCTAGATCTTTATTAATTTCCAAGAATAATTGAAGGTTTCATCCTTTCCCTCAACAACTTTTTCATTCCCCTAGATCCAAAACCTCCAGATGATGAACGCAACAAGGCTAGGGGAGATAATCACGGGGGTTTCTCTGTAAAGTCTCCATCAACCCCAGCCACCAACTCCAAAAGGGTTGTTGATTGTTGAAGCTTCCTTGTGATTGGATATGCACCTTCCTCCAAATGTTGAATGAGGGCCAAGGCAGGGCAATGGTTACCATCCCTATTCTGAAGAGCACCAAGGGCAAGGTTCATCGATTTTGGGTATCCTCTTCTTCAAGTAGCTTCTAACAGGGACTCCTCCATTTGCCAACTTCCAAACTAGTACCTTGCTTTACCTTGTCCTTAATTTTAAAGAAATAACTTATAATATAATTTTACACAGTCCTCTCTTTCCTCCAAAAGCTAAATTCACCATCATACCCATAGTAACCATATTGACTTCCACAGTTCTGATTTGCACACTGAGATGGCAAAGCTTCGATTGAAGGGTGGAAGAAGGAAAAAACTATTTAGCATCCTGAATTAATTAAGTAATATTTCTTTCTATCTTTCACATCAATTTATCCTCTTCTCATGTTGGTACAATTATGAGAATGGCTCTTGCAATTGGGCGGGTTTCAAAACATTTGCGGATGATGTTTTCATTCCATGTGCCTTCTTCGGTCATCAATTGCTTGAGTAATTGAAATATATTATCTTGATATGTTTGTGAGCTTCGAACATGATCTCATATAAGGAAACACACTTCTGAATTGTCCTTGTCATTAATTTTTTTCTCTCCGTTACTCTTTTCTAATTTTGTGAGTACAAAAGTTATTGATACAAAACGTGCGAAAGAAAATGGAGCAATCACCATGTAACATAATTATTAGACATGAGTCAAGTGAAAATCAAAATCCAATAATAAATAAATCGTCATAAAGCACCATGTGTATGCTCATATCTAATAAAATTGACATTTTAGTAAATATGAGCGTAGTTTAATACAAAAAAGTAAATATCCACATTTAATTTACATTTTTATATAAAATACTACTTTATTGTTAAATATGAGTATATCCTTCTAATGTTCCATACACATGAAAAGTTTATCTAATACCTTCCTTTTGATTAAGAAAATTCAAATCTTAAATATAAAGTAATCAATATTGAGAGAATTATACTTCTCACGATCTCAAATGCTTCGAATCTAATTCTCTTTCATGAAAATATATTGGTAGAAAAAAAAATTATCTAGGTAGAAGCAGATGCACAGCAATTGTACATAATTAATGTTCAACAGGCATATAGAAGAAATTAAGACGGTAAGAAACCTGAATGGAAAAATTTGCAACATAATATAAAAATGGTGGTCCCGGCGGGGCTCGAACCCGCGACCTTCGGCTCATAAGACCAACGCTCTAACCAACTGAGCTACGGGACCTTGTTGAAAGGTTAATAATTCAATAAATATAAGTACAGAGTAATTTCAGCCAAGACCAGCCAATTGCGTTCATTGAACGTGATCAAGCTGCAAATAATGTCGTTTTTTTTTTTTCCATTAGAAGATAACGTACCCACCATCTTCGTTTGACAACGGGGCTTTGAGTAACCATCAGCGACCATCATTATACATATATCAAATACTTATGCTATATTACCAGGTAAAAGTAGCATATGTATATGGTATGGATATGAAGGGCCAAATTTAATAAACAAAGAAAAAAGAATATACAAAAAGAAAAAATAACATTTTTCAACTTGTTCACTCTCTTTTTTCTTTTCCTTCTCTACCTACCAAAACTTTTATTTTCTTTCTCTTTATCATTTTCTCTAGTTTTTTATCATTCACAAGAGAGAAAAAAAAAGAATCAATAACTATTGGCAATGCAAAAACTTCTCTTCGCGTAAAGACTTTACTCATTCCATTTGATTTTCATGTATTTATAGTTTATGTCCTAAGACATAGATGATTTTTTAGTTTTCAACAATAAAACGAATTGAAATGATTCTAGCGAAAATGAGATTGTTGTCATTATTGAAATTGGAGTTAAAAAATTGTAAATGCGTTTTATGAAAAGTTGTAAATCAGTATGTAAAAAATTATAAACCAATAATAAATGTTGGAAACCAATTAAGTTACACATCCTAAACAACTTGTTGAAAACTGGTATTAAAAACCTTTTATCCTTTTTTTTTATTGTTTGTCCAAATTATCTCTCCATATTCCATGATATATACATATGCTAATTTTATCATTTAGTTTGGTATAAATATACAATGGAAGTTTAGTGATCGTTGTGTGCCATTTCTAATATCTTATTTCTTGCCACGTTATGTGCAACTAGCTGTAGCATGATGATATCCATTATAATAAAAATTCAAAATTGTTTTCTCTAATAACAAAATAATAAACAAAAATTTAAAAGGGCACGTCAAAGAAGAAATATTATTATTAAAAAAAAATTAAAACAGCCTAAAAAAGACAACACTGTCATTTTTATAAGCTGACGAAGTGGGAAAAAGGAGGTAAGCACGGAGTGAAGAATATCAGCATTCAATCCAATTCATACGCGTTGATCACTGGAAGTAGAAAGAGAGAGAAAAGGTAAGCTCGTGAGTTGAGGAAGGGAAAAAGGGATGACGCTGGGTCTGATCAATGCGAACCCTGTTGTTCACGCCAAGAAGGAGAGGATCGCTCGCTCCGAAGACCCTCACTCCGACGATGCCGTCGATCCCCTCGATATCTATGATATCCTTTTCTTTCTCTCCTTTATTTAGAGAAAAAAAGCTAAGTATATTGCTAGTTAGTACAATCATTTTCTTGTGATGGATTGAGCTGTAATCGAATTGAGTTGGTGCGCTAAAGTTTGATTCTGCGAATCCTTAACTTTGATTCGGCAAATTTCGTGAGGGATATTAGGGATCCCGAACATCCTTATTCCTTGGAACAGCTCAGTGTTCTCTCCGAGGAATCTATCACCGTCGATGATAAACTGGGTCGGATTTTGTGAGTTTTTATCTTTTAATTTATTTTTTGTTTATTTTCTCTTCTTTTGGATTTATTTATTAAAACATTTTTGTTGAATTATGAATTCCCATTTTTTAAATTGTTTTTTTGTTTTTTTTAGGATAACTTTTACCCCGACCGTGCAGCACTGCAGCATGGCCACCGTCATCGGTCTTTGTCTGAGAGTTAAACTGAAGCACTGCTTCCCACCTCATTACAAGGTCTGTTCCCTCTCTGAAACCCTTTTGTCTGCCACGTGTCTCCTTCTGCTCCCTCTGTTAAATTGCCCCTCTTGTTTTGCCTTCTTCTTTTTCTCCCACTGTCAATTGAATTAACTGGTATTGTTGCACATTGAACAGATAAAATCACGCATTGCTTTGTTACTACAATCTGTTGTATGCTGCCAATTTGTTTTCTGTACTGGAGTGGACCCTCTGAAAAATAACCATTGCTTGTGGAATTACATCAATGTTGTAATGTCGAAGTATCATAGCAACATTTCCATATTTTTTGGAGGGTATTGCCATATAGTACGAAAATTTCTCGTGCCAATCCATACTCCTTAATGTGGTTGGTCGAAATCAACAAGTTTTATGGAGACAGCTTCGGCAGAAACCATGGCAGGCTTTCGTGAAACTGATGTCAAATAATTCATTAGACTTTCTTTTTTGTAATGATTTTTATTTTTTATTTTTTATACCATGAATCTTTTCTCTTCTTTACATCAGGGAAGCAGTTATTTACTAGTAACAGATAATGATTTACTCTGCACTCTGCAGCATTTTTGAAGTTAGGAAGAGAGATGCTGATTTTCAGTTTCTATATAAAAAATCTAATTCTCAAAGAAAGTTTTTACCGAAATTTAGCTAAAAAATTTGCATATCTATTAGCTTTCACGATGAATGTGACCAAACTCCACATCCCTATCAAGATTAATTAATTCCTGAATGGATCTAATGAGAAAAGTATAGACATGAGTGTTAGGAACATCATAATTATTTTTTAATTTTGTTCATATTGTCAGTTGCTGACTTGCCATTATAATAATTGTTCAGCATAAAGTTATTATAAAAGATAAAGACCAAATTAACTTGGAAATGATTGGTTACGTATAGAGATTAAATATACATTTTACTCATTTTTAATTTAATTCTTACATTTCATTGCGTTATTACTTTGATATATCATGTTATAATGATAATGAACCGTATGGGTTGTATTAAAAATATGTATTCATAGTTGAGTCCACAACCTAGTAATTGTGGTTGTTTCATACACCCTTTGAATGTGAGGTCTTATATTCGATCCCCATCTTTGAACCAAAATTTGTAGATGGAAAACTATTCCAGAGTTCCTTAATTCTTTCTGTGTGTGATTTTATGTATGAAGCTAATCCATGAAATTTTTAACCAAAATTTTTATTCCCAACCAAACATATCCTTAGTTTTTTTATCCTGCCATTGCTGTATGTAATTTCATTCATTTGAAATTGGTCGGTAGTGTTAGTTTCTTTACCCTTTCTCTTGAATACCTTCTTACCTACGGGCTTTCCTTTCTTTTTAGCATGAATTGCAGTCCTCAATGTTGAAAAATTGCTTCCACTCTGCTTAGATCATGTCACAATTGTCCTCTGCCTGGTTGTTATCTCATCTACCATTCAAATTCCTCTTTGCAGGTGGACATCAAAGTGTCTCCAGGATCTCATGCAGATGAAGAATCAGGTCAAGTTTAAAAAAAATTTATCAGAAAATAACATTTAAACTAATCCCCCATCCCCACTCTTTTCTCCCATTATTTTTCCCTTCTTTTTCAGTATTTAACATCAGGATTTAGGGTAGACTCCATCCTGAGTGATACTTAATACTCTTATGATCCTATTGTCTACAAAAATGATTATGCTCAGCCACATCATAACACAACTTCACTTTGATCCCTGCACCCCCTTGAGAAACTACATATTGTTTTTGTTTCCCTTCTAATAATTCAACAAATTTTCTTCTTGCAGTCAACAAGCAGTTAAATGATAAAGAGAGAGTCGCTGCTGCCTTGGAGAATCCAAACCTGCGCCAGCTTGTGGATGAGTGCCTCTATTCCAATGAACTGTAAGCAAGCACATGTATGTCTGCATAATAACTACTGCTAAGGGCATTAACAGCTGATGAATGCAATAAGAAACAGTCATCATCACTCTAGAAATCACCCTGATGGGGAATTGCTTTTCAAGAAGCTTTAGTTCTTTGATTACATGGATGTATCTGTCCTCCTCTGCCCAACCCCACATTCTGTTTAGTATGTGGGGTATGTATGTAAATTTAGTTAGATGTCATTATGTGAATTTTTGTTACCTTAACTGCAGATTTTCATCAGTATGTCAGTGGATAGACTCGCCCTTCATGTTCAAAATTGACACCATGCCTTATTTTCTTTTGGTTGAAAGCAAGCACCATGCCGTTTAGTGTGATAAATGGCAACATTTGATATCAGTGCTGTTCTCTACTGTCGTATGCATCCAGTCTATTATGTTATCGTTCAATTATTTAGGTTTTTCATTGGAGATATTTTTTCAATGAGTTGTGTTATTTGTCCTCATGGAATGTGAAATAATGCAGACTACACCTTATCTCACATCTCATTCAATGGTAGATGAGGTGTGAGTTCTAAGTGTCTTACGTCCTATGAGTATAAATAATTTTTTTTTTTTTCAATTGCTCACATATAATTCAAACATAAGCAACTAATAACCACAAACTATACTAGCGTTTGATTTATTTCAGAAACTCTTTTAAGTAACAGAGTGCTTGATTTACATTGATGTTCCAGAAATAGAAATTATTCTAGACAACGACACTAGCCTAATTGCCAAACGAACCGGGTGCTGGTTTTAAACTTGTAATACACATGATCTTTGTTTTACATAAAACTGACTGATAAGTAGTTCGAATATCAATGAGTTAGAATATCATTTATGCACCTCCTTAATTATTAGCCACTAAATTGTGGTTATTTCCAGGCTTGTGTCCAAATTTTCCTTTGTTAAGCATGCACTAGTTCTGATGCAACCCCTCCCCAGGTTGGCCATTGTTAGAGTAAAGTGGCTTCTCGTCATCAAGGCCCCAGAACTGTGTAGTTTTCACATCCTCCTCAAGCATCAATCGTGAGAACTCTTCGTGGTCATACTTTAAAGTAGCTTCTCCCCAAATTGACTAGGAAGATTCTTCGAGTCGAAGAGTGAGTTCATGATCTCCACACTGTCTTTATTATTATTAGGATATACAAACTTCACTTTCTGGGCTGTCTTCGGATCGAGGAAATGTTTGGTAACCTATAAAATGAAAGTAAAACAAACAGTCCGGAAGAAATGACTGCTAAAAATTCATAATTCAAACACATCCTCAAGGTGTTGACCAAAACCAAGATGCAGCCGTATGTGTAATGTACATATAGCAATATATATGGACATAAATTGGAAAGAAAATCCCATCTGAGGTCACCTGCTGGTAAGCTTTTAAAAGAAGGAAGAGAGATTATTGACAGAAACAACTTGATGCTTGTTTGGTTTTACTAACAGAAGAAGAAGAATTTGAATTCTCAGGACACTTTTGGCATAACCAACTCTTTCATTTACTTTTACAAAAAGTGACTCGGGAAGCTAAATTCTTCCGTTTTGGCTGGAAGAATTTAGAACAAACCAACCTCTAAACGAATATGAATGATCCTCAAGAATAGCTACACATAGTTGAAATGTCTAATTGAGTGGCTGTGCTAAAACATTAAAATCCAACCAAAATCTGACTAAAATTATTTGGTTTGGTGCTTACTAAAGTATTGGCAATTGTACTAAATTCTAATGTTAAAGGATGACACAGGACATAATACACTTAGAAAACTATAAGGATTAGCAAAACTAAAATATGCATATCCTTCCACTTAAAGACTAGAATAAACCCATCCAAAAGCAAAAATGTTATTTGTACTCCCTCAAAAATTATGTTGAATTGACAATTGGGGATGCATGCATAATGATATAGAATTTCAAGTTGGTGAAGGGGTATTGAGGGAATTGATGTTGTAAGTGATAATGTTGTCAATTGAGAATTCACGTGCAAATGACCGGGGATTTTATGTTTTATGAGTGGGGGAAATCATGTGACAATATTATTAGTTAACACTGCAGTGCTCGTGATTCCCCATTAACCAACGTGAATTCCCATCACTAACACATGCATTCTCCAGTGGTTGACTGACATATTTTTGAATAAGTATAAATAAAACAACTCATCCAAAAGTGAAGCAGAACAGAGGTCACTTGCAGGGCAGGAGGACAAACCTTGAAAAATGCCTCAAATATTTTTGGTGGATTGTACATAATAGCAACACCGAGCCTCTCTGGATAGTGGTTTTGTAAAATGTAAATAATGTCACGTGCTATTTTGATAGGGATATAAGTAGTCAGTGAATACCCATCGAAGTCTAGCAACCATGACATCTGTTCTTGACCTTCAGGAAGATTAAGGATAACATTTTCCATCAGGTAGACTAAATGCCTGATGCTATTTGCTGAAGCTGTCGTGTTCTGACAAAATGATTGTAAGTTCAAAACCAAAAAGAAAAGTTAACTGATTATACACAATGAAGCCTTTTTAACTGCATATGGGCTTTAACGAAAGTAAATCCTAGATAAAACCTGCTTCCCTGGCCTCATTATAAGCACAGTCCTCCCAAGTCGATCGCAGAAGTTTGCTCTGGAGGCTTTGCCTGTCTCACCCTCGTGTGCTACTTGAGACTGGTTGGAGAAAATTATTCAAATGGAAAAACAGATCGATAATATTAATGATAGCTTTCCTTATATGCCAAAGGTATTGTGTCATCTTTGTTTTGGAATTACGTGAATTCACTGAACTTAATGTATGATCTAAATCAATTTAAGAAAGTGCAAATGGATCTCAATTTTGACTTCTTGAAATTTAGTATTCTTATTGAGAATATCGAATCCATGAAGACCATAACGAGCTAGACTTAAGATGAAGAATATCAGAACTCCAAAAGCTTTTTCACTAACATGTTCATCATCATGTTATATATGGTATCATCAATTATGTTGGAACCAGAAGGGACAGACAAACGCAAACTTACCCAGCGGATTTCCTCGGGTTTATAAGTTGACCTCCACTTGAGTGACTCTTGCAGCATTTTCTTGGATTTATCAACATCCCAGTTCCGAGCTACTAGATATCTCCTTAGACATGCATCTGTGCAATACTTTAAACTACGTCCAGACAAGGGTCCAATAGCAGCCCTGAGTTCAGCCACCTGTTTGTAGTTCTAGATGATCTTCACTGGATGCTTATTAACAATACATTATCTAAAACAAATTTTCATTTCTCTGAACATGCTTTTATCGTTATAGACAAGCATAATTTAATTTCCTATTATCCTCAGAATACCAAGGAGAGAAGATGCAATGAACTCAAAGTCAAACATCAACTACTACTATAATTGGAACATTTCTCAAGATTTAATCCGGAATTTCTGTGAACTGACTCGGCAAAAGTTGTCAAAACCATGTCCAGAAAAGTTTACCTTTGCATCTTGATATGAGGAATCATTCTCCTGCTGATTCTGGGTTTTCTTCCTAAGAAGGAACATGTTGACTTCCGACGTAGGCCCCAACCGGCAGCAAAATTGCAGAAATATTTAAATAAGAACAGCATTGTGTTGACCAGAAAAACAGAAAAAAAGAACAGCTTTGTGAAAGATGCATGATATTAACAGATGCTCAGAGACTTAAATATTGTGAGTTGAAACAAGGAAAAGTAGAATCTGCTTTCAGAAATAATGTTAAATTCATTATGAAAATAGAGATCCTCATTCCTCAATTAGCATCAGCTTTGCGTTCCCCAAAAGATGCATGGGTTCTGCAAGCAAAATCAATAACTCTGCCCATACTCATCACATCACATGTTGAGATGTATACATCTCATTTGGAATTCAATCAAAACATACAAAATCATCTCAGCAATTTTTTTTTTGGGTTTCCAAGAGTATCCTTCACCCCAAAATATGGTAAATACCTAAGCAGGACCCTCTCAACCATGTTTTTTCATGGACATGAATCATGAGATCAAACCTAAAACCTCAAACTTAAGAGATCTGAATCCCTTTCACTTGGACAAATCACTTGACCATTTTAATTTATGAAGTTATCTTAAAATTAGTATGAAAAGTAACACCTAAACTAAAGAAAACCACCATCCACCTGACTAGCTTTAGGTATATCAAGGTCAACTTTGTCACCTCTCCATTCATATATTCATATCACACCAATACCATCAACTCAACACTAAAATTGACATGATCAACATTTGTAAGATAAAGACAAAGGGATTAATATTATACCAAAAAAAACAAAAACATAGTATTATCACTGAACCATGGTTTCAAACAGATTTTTGAAAAATGGACAGCACAAGCCCGAAAGAGATGAACATGATGATATTGACATTTCCAAAGTATGCAGCTTTTCATACATAGAAGGAAAATAAACCAGTGTAACATAAAAGAGACCCAGCTATGCGTGTAGAATATTGAACAGTTATATGTTGTCGGCAAACTAACCTGGAGTTACAAAGAGAGGAGAGAAAAGGTGCAAGTGTTTAGTTTAGTTGAAGTGAGTAAAGCTTGGCTATTGTCAATATGTTATGTACATGAAGAATCAGGAGTTAGAACTAGAGTCAGAGCGTGCCGGTTGCGATCAGTGATCGGTGTCAGCAATTACTTCAGAGTCAAGATACCGAATAAGAAACAACTATCAGCAACTACTCCATCCTTTGATGGTGTGGTGTGGGGTATGGCTCACCATGAATAGCATTAATATTGGGGCCTAACCATGCCCAGCTGCGTATGAAGGAACCAGAAATTTTAAGTACCAAAAAAAGAAACCAGAAATTTTTTAATGAAAACAAATTGAACATCTAATATTTAGGGTGTATTGTATTTGATAAGAGTAAAAATGAGATAAAATAAAAAAAAAATTATGAATAAGTTATATATATATATAACCTGTTCGTTTAGACCAACTTGTTCCTTGCAGTACTAATCAACAATAATTTGAGGCTTTAGTCAACACTAAACACACCTTTAGACAAGCTTTGTAATTATGACAGTGACAAAAAAATTTAATTACGTGACAATTTTGGTTGAGATGTGACATATCTTCGTTTAGAAAAAACTCATCAACCATATTTTAAGATATATATTAAAAAATGTTAGACATCTACAATTTTTTGTTAAAAATTTGTACATACAATGATACGTGGTAATTATCTGTCTTTAAATCAATTAATAGATTATATTATTTTATTTTACTCAATAATTATCATAGTTTTCCTTTTGTCAAATTTGATATGTATATTTTCTTCCGAATACTCTTGTTCACATGCTTTTAAGTTCTTCTCTGTCTAGTGTAAATGTACTTAAATAAAAGGTTTAATTATTTCATAGGTCTATATAGTTTTACTCAATTTTTAATTAAGTTTTTTATAATTTAAATTTTTTTAATTAGATTCCTATAGTGCATGAGATTTTTCAATCAAGTCCCTGTTATTATAAAAAAAATATTCATAGAATATTCTATTTCCATAAAAGGGTAAGGAAGGAGATAAAAATGGAATATTTTATTTTTTATAACAACATGAAATCGATTGAAAAATCTCATGCACTATAGAGACCTAGTTAAAAAAATTTAAATTATATGGACCTAATTAAAAATTAAATGAAACTATATAGATTTACAGAATAACTAAATCTAAATAAAATGTGCTAAATTTATATCATCTAACAAAAATGTGGTGAAGATGGATACCTGTGTGGACTCTCCACTTAACTCTTTATGGCAAAAATCAAGGAAGGTCCCTTTGATTTAACATGCTAATATCTTCGGGCCAACAAATAATTAAGAGTTATGTTATTTGTATTCATTATATATAAGATATAATGCTAACCAAACCCTATCAACCATGGGATGAATGTGAATCTCATTTAAATAGGATTAACAGGCATCAAATGATAGATGTGATGTGAGTCGATACGGTATTCACATATAATGAATATAAATAATATTTTTCAATAATTAATGGGTTTTTTATATGAATAGAAAATAAGTTACAAGAAAATAAAGTAAAAAAAAGATAATGGAGATAACAAAAAGAACAATATTATTTTAATATCTAAAAGTTAGTATTTTATTGGGACACTTACTCTAGTGCTATTGGATGCGATAGTGATCCCTCATTAATCAAATTCAATGATAATAATGTAGGTGTCTTATTTACATGTTAAAACAATATTTTGTAATAAAAATAAATTGACTCTTGGGGTCTTTTTGCTTTTTTCTTTTTATGGAATTTGCACTCTATATATAGCAAAATATAATGTTTGGAAAAAAATTCACTAAAATATTGGATTGAGAACTCAATAAAATCAAGTTTTAATTAAAATAATATTTTTTGAAATGAATTTGACAATTTCAAGTTTAACAAAAATAATATAATAATAAACTTGACATTATCGAGTGTTTTTTTTTTGGGATATGGAGACGAAAAATAAAAATAAGAAAAGACAAGAAAGCACTAAAGGTCTGACAATAGTAGAGCCTGCAGCTCCATATTCCCATAAATTCTTCCATAATTTTATATTTTGGTATAAACTTTATCTAAAATTTATATACAAAAAAAATTGTCTCACCCAGTATATGGATGCAGAAAAAAAATAAAAAAGAAGGAAAAAAAAAGAAAAAAGTTATATAATTACATGAAATGACATATATATCTCTTATAATATAAATATACTTCTTAAATAAAATAATATTTTATTTCAATAGTATTGGATTTAAATTTTGTTTATGAATTTTTAATTGTAAATTTTTAATAAAATTTTTAATTCTTATCAATTTGACTTCACCACTCAAATTAGCCTAATTTTGTACTATTTAACTTTAACATGCTAGCAATAATCACGAGTGTTCAAGGAAGAGAACTAGAAGCGGTTATGAACAAATGTTGACATCAAATAAATAGTGGACGGAAAGAAATAATAATTCTAGAACAAAAAAAAAGAAACAATAGTTAGGGATGATAATGAATATTTATGGAGATGGGATATGTCCCTCGTTCTTCATCTCCATTTATAATTTTACCCCCGTCCAATTCTCATCTCCATCATGGATCTTCATTCATTCAGGGAATTGAATCCCAGGGGGTATATGAGGGTTTATTAAAAAAATCCAAATAATAGGAAATATAAAAAAATACATTAAAATTTAAAATATAAACGTCCATAATAACAAATACTACTAATATAATATAATCCAAATTAAAAATAGAAATACAAACATAAACAAATCCAATAAAGATAAATTAAAAATGAAGAAATGCTAAGGTTTTCTTGATATATATTTATATATATAAGTGAATATTTAATAATTTATATAGATCAAGAATTTGCATATCTCCATGGGATGGGAATCTCATTCCCCGTCCTATGAGGACTAAAGTTATCCTCATCCTGTCTCTCTTGCGAGTAATCCATAGATATCTACTTTGGTGGTTTTTTTTTTTTTTGCCATCCCTAGCCCATTTCGTCACAGTCATATGACCATTATTTTGCAATATTGATGAGGGTACAATTAGGCAATTACAAATGCAAAAAGTTAGAGGATAATATAGTAAACTTATCAATTTATTCCCCCTTTTTGATTAAGTTTCAACTTTTTTATTTATATTCCTAATATTTTCAAAATGCTTCAATCTTGTTCTTTGATAATAAAGATCTAAATTATAAATAAAAAATGATATAAATGTCATATTATAATGTTATGTATCACAATAAAATATAAAATATCAAATTTGTATTCGTAATTCGAGTGTTATTTATAATTTAAAAACATTGAGGATGAAAATAAGGAAAAAAAAAAAGAACTTTGAAACAAAATTCAAACTTTGATGAGTGAAGACTTAAGTAAAAGATTACCCTTACTTTTTTTTCAACATGAGTGTGATACTTCAAGTATGCGTGTCGCAGACAATTTTGTATAATCCTAATGTCCCTCGGGACCCGCTCGTATAGCCGAAAAAGTCCTAGATCCATGAAGGGTCAAGGGGTGAAGAGCTAGAGCTACTCCTGTAAAATTTCGAGGAGCGGTGTTGTGCTCGTAATGAGTGGCGGGTTGGAGGTCTCCTAGGCGAGTGGGCCTGATGTTAGCACGTACAAAACGATTCAACTTCGTTTAATGACCCCTTTAAAACCCCTAGCTCGGGTGTTCCCCATCAAAAACCCAAAACCCTACCCCCAACATCACCTTCTCTCCTTCTTCCCCTCCACTCTCATCCTCTATCAAATTTTTTTCCTCCAAGCTTCAAGGTGAGTTTGATTTTGGGTTTATGCTTCCTTTTTCTCTTCCCTTTCATGTTCTAGAGTATGAACTTTGTTTTTCTCTCATTTTTATCAAGTGGGGGTGCTCCTCCAATGTTGTTAGAGTTGTTTTAGAGATTTCTATAGATTAATAAAGTTTGATCATGAGTCAATATTGTTCTATGACAGTTATTGGTGTCATTCCAAGCTCTCAAAATCAAGTTGGTGGTGTCCACATACTCCTGGCTTCAAACGGTGAGTGGGTTCAAACTCATGGTCTTACTTTTAAGCATTATGAGTATGTTTATGCATGATGATTGTTAAATGTGAAATTAAAGAAGAAAGTATGATTATATATATGATTTTACAAGTATGGCAAGCTAAACAAAGAACATGATTTTGACAATAGCATGAAATATGTGTTTTAGCAAACCATGGGACCATGATTGATATATTGTATATTATGGAAACATTTTATGTGCAAGCCTAAAAGATTTACTATAAGAATATATGATTTAATAAGTTGTTATTTTATCAAATGTGTTTCAAGAGTTTACAATATCTTTATACTTCAAGACTTGAGATGTCAAATATGATTTTAAAGTACAGTTAAGATATTTTGGCAAGAATGTCAACAGAGAATGACTTAGTTTCATAAATAGAGATGTTATTATAATATCAAATTTTTATGATTATGAATCATTCCAATTAAAAGTATGATATTATAATTATTAAATTGTGAAAAGTTGTTAGCTTGAGAAATGAAATTTTAGAAATTGTTTTTATGATACTCAGAAGTATGAAATTAGATATGGTTCGTAACAACTGCCAGATACATATTCTGGGCTTGAAGTCGAAATACCTCCAAGCGGGTGATCCCTTGGGTATGATTTCATAGTCAAAGTTATGTTAAAGTAAGGTTGTTAGAGTTATATGAGTGCAGAACTTTCAAAGTTTCAAGAGTTTAGATTTAAATGATTATATATATATATGAGATTTTATGATTTAAAAAATAGAGTAATTATATTATAAGAGCTTTAATGTAATATCCGGTACACACGTGTTCTAGATAAGTTCTGTACGACCTCAAAGTCCCCAAACCTCCGGAGTCCTGGAGTCTCTAAGTCTAGACCTACACCTCCTTGGAGGGCTATGTGTTAGAGTAACATTCTTAGGATTAAAAGTCCGGTAACTATTCCTAGAGGGAAAATGAGTTGAAGAGTGATTTTTAATGAATTTTATGATACCTTTAAATGTTTCATTTTAAGCCCTCAAGTTTAGAAAATCTAAAAAACTTCGGATTTGAACTAAAACCCAAAATTTGGATTTTGAATTGTTGGAGTTTTGATTTTTTTAGATATTTTATTTGAATCCAAATGGGGGGTATTCTCTTATTTACATTTATGTTTTAAGTGAGTGTTGAGGGTGGGTGCTGTTGGAGTGATGTTCCTGTAAAATTTTGCAAAATAGGTCGCTCAGTGGCAGACGAGCAGGAAGGCTCGCTATAGCGAGTTATTGGTCCTCTAGGTTCGCTAACGAACTTTACTCGCCAAGTAAATGTGTCTGATGTCGCAAGTGCAAAACGACGAGTTTTGATAAATGAGCCCCTTATTCTATATATACCCCCTTCCACTTAGATTTCACCCCAAATCCAAGCCCTAACAACTTCCTCTCCCTCTCCTTCCTCCTCACTCCCATCCTCCATTAATCTATCTTCCCCAAGCTTCAAGGTATGTAAATGTTGATAGATTATGTCTCATTCCTTCCATTTCTTTCATATTCTTGGTTTGGGTTATTGTTTGTCCGTTGTTATCAAGTGGGGGTGCTCCCATAATGTTGTTAGAGTTATATTAGAGTTATCTAGGGGATAGTAGAGATTAATCTAGAGTTGTGGTTACTCTATGGCAGTTGTTGGTGTCATCCCTGCTACGGAACTCCTTGGTATCGCGTTATTATTCTCCCTCTAGGTGAGTGGATTTGATCTCATAACCTTAGTTTCATCATTATGAGTATATTCTTGCATTATGGTTGTTAAACATAAAATTTGAGATGAGAAAAAGTATAGAAAATGATTTTATATGATTATGTTTAGCTAAAAAAATAATGATTTATGTTGATGACATGAAAGAAATACGTTTTACAAAACTATGAGACCATGATTGCTATGTTGTGTGTTAT
This sequence comes from Dalbergia oliveri, assembly GCA_030441495.1. Lineage (NCBI taxonomy): Eukaryota > Viridiplantae > Streptophyta > Magnoliopsida > Fabales > Fabaceae > Dalbergia > Dalbergia oliveri. The sequence goes on from JAMLFY010000004.1 coordinate 8,368,386, forward strand.
GGAAAATGTTTCATATATTTGAGAAATGATTTATTAAGAAAATATGTATGGTAACAAGATGACTATTTTACCGAATATGTTTTTATGGGTTTATTGATATCATCATGTATTTGAGTTTTAAGATTTTAAGCTACGTTTCTAAAAATTTAGTTAAGATATTTATGTATGTTAGAGAAATGTGAAGCAAGAGTATAAACCTCAGTGTTTAAAATTATGATTTCAGATTTATTAAGAATATGAAAAGTTATGGTAGCTTAGATTTGAATTTAGAACTTCAGTTTTATAATACCAAGTTGTCCTTAGGGGCAATATCAGAGCGGAAAACACGTGTCTTCCCTCTGCCTCTGTGGGGGAAGTAACAAGCCTTGAGGGTGGAGCCAATGTTGGCACCCATAGAGGATTGATTATGTCATGATTGACATGTATAATTGGAGGATATATTATCATACAATTAGTAAAGAGAAAATCCTGTTCCCAGGCTCTGCCGCTATCAGTTAAAATGATTTTATGTTTGATTATGAGTTTTGAAATGTTTGATTATAAATCTATGGAATGAAAAGTGTTTTCCTAGCTAGCTATGTATGTAAATATCAAATGATTTATGTTGTTGTATGTATATTGCATTATGTATATATGTTCCTTGGTTGTCCCATGTGGGTGATAGATGAAAGCTCACTCACTAAGTCCGTTGATTCACCCTCTCCCTTCCTCTCATAGTTGCAGGTGAGATCTCATTTCTTCACCAGTTCAGTATCGAGCGATCCCTTGGTGAGCTTTGCATTGTTGTAAGGCTTAAATAAAGTTATGTTAGTCTTAGAGGGCTCCAGTAGTTTTGGCAGGATTCGAGCCATGCATGTATTTTAAGATACTGTACTTATTTTCAAAGTTTATGTAATTTTCTATATGTGTGCAAGGTTTTAGTTTGGATTTGAAATTCTTGATTTCGATTAAATTATGTATTTGATCAGCTAATTAGTATGAATCGGTTTCCAATGGTTAAGCAAGTTATCAGATTTAATATTAATATCATGTGAATGGATTAGTTTATGATTTTGAAATTTGCAAAATGAATTAGAAAGGGGTTTTCAAAGCTTTAATATTAAATATTTCAGTTTTATGTAATTAAGTATTATGTTTTAAATAGAGAAATGATTGTTGATTTAGAAGAAAATTATCTTTCAAGTATTATATTATGATAAGTTGTGCTTTAGATAGGCACGTCACCCACAAGGCTTACGTGGGAATGAGATTCTCAAGTGCGGTCACGCTTTCAAGTCGGGTCATGACATTTAAACCCAGAAAACAGAATAGAGTTTTAGAGAAAATATTTTAGTTTATGATTTAGAGACTAGACAATAGCTATAGAGAAACAAATAGTGAGTTAATGGCTAGACAAACGATCGTTAACTTTGGTACCAAGTTGTCCTTAGGAGCAATCTCATAGAGCAGAGATGGAACCTAGTTAGGTATCCAATTTAGATCCTAGAAGGATCATAGAGCAGAGAATTGGTTATGTCATGGTTGACGTGCATAATTGGAGGATATATTATCATACAATTGTAAACAGATATCCATATTTCTATTAAAGTACTATTATTTATGCTTTTCAGATAATATTTGATTTAATAGTTATTAAGTATATGTATGGAAAAGGATTTATCGTTAGAGTAAAAATTTAGAGAAGTTTTTATATGAATTTATAAACACAGAAGTATCTTTTCTATATAGTTATTCATATAAATATCAAATGGTTTATGATTGCTACATGTACATTACATATGGTATTTTCCTTGGTTGTCCCATGTGGGTGATGGGTGAGACTCATTCAGCTGAGTCTGTTGACTACCCTCTCCCTGCCTCTCATAGTTGCATGTACATATTCAGTTTCAGCCTAGTTTGGTAGATACAACTCCTTCTAGTGGTGAGTTTTACTTTGAAGTAAGACTTAGTTTAGAATCCTGTTAGAGTAAAGTGTTCCAGGAGATGTGCAGGATAGGAGCCATGCATTATTTTCTAGATTATGTAACTTAATTTCATATTAGAAACAATTATATATATGTTTTAGTTTACAAGTATGAATTTGAAATTGTAGAGTTTGATTAAAGTTACGTACAAGTTAAAGATAAATTTATGATTCATTCACGTGTTTAATTTATTTTTAAGAGTATGATTAAGGTATTTTTAGAGCTTCATATATCAAGTATTTTAGTTTTATGATTTCAGATATCAAGTTTTAAATAAAGATTTAAATGAAGTCATGTTTTTATAATGAAAAGTATGTTATTTAATGCACATAGAGAAACTCAGAGGTCATAAAGCTTACGTGGGATAAAATTCCTCACATGCCGTATTCCAAGTAAGTCGTGATAATGAGATATGACCGTGAGGCTCTTACTTAGTAGAGGTGTTCATAACTCAACTTGGTTTGCCAATTCGGCCAAGCTTGAAACTTATTAGGACGGATTTGGATATTAAAATTTAACTCACTTCACTTTTGGGCTAGGTTTGGGTCATACTTCAAGTTGGCTCAACTCGAACCGAAATCAAATATTTTTTTTATAATAATTAGTGATAAATTATAAGATTTTACAATTCAAGTAATATATTTTATATAACTTGATGTTATTTTTAGGGTAAAATATATTTTACCTCCTAAAATTTAGGTCATGTGTAATTTACACCATGATTTTTCAAAACGTACATTGTGACACTTTAGACTTTTCAACACAAAATACTCCTTCTGTTAAATTAACATCCATTTTCACCGTTAAGTAGTCATGTGGATAATTAAATGAATAAAATATCATTTCTTTTAATCAATTTCCTAACCCTAAACCCTCCCCCACTAAAAAATGGACAAAAATACATTTGCTACAATTAAACTCTAGCATCTGAAGGTTATTTTTGTCAATTTATAAGTGGGGGAGGTTAAGGCATGGAAAATTTGATAAAAAGAAAATCGTATTTTTGTCTATTTAATTGTGCACGTGACATGCACATGACTATTTAATGACGGAAATGGATGTCAACTTAATCGAAGGAGTGTTTTGCATTGTTTGGAAAATTCAGATGTCACGAAGTACATTTTGAATAGGGTATAACCACAAGACCTAAAGTTTAGAGGGTTGAAATGCATTTTACCCTTATTTTTATATTGATATGGTTTATCTTGAAATATATATGACAAAATATATCTTAAATTTTATTTTTTACTTATAAAATTTCATAACTTTGATATGTATAATGTTCAAATCCTCATATATTGTTTGAATGTCGGGTTGATTCGGTCACTAGTCGGTCATCATGGGTTGGATTCAGATTTTAAAAATTGGTTCCTAAAAATTTAAAGGTTAAAGTTTAATTCAACCTAGCCTAACTCGTCTCATGTACACTTCTACTACTCAGTTTTTCAGTTTCGGTCAAAATAAAATAAATAAATAATAAAATTAAAGAGAAAATATATGTTATCTTTTGTTATTTAACTGGATAGAAAAATAGAAAAAAATATATAATCATATTAATTTACTATTATTTCTATTATTTCTTTTTATACGTGAGAATACAAGAATGATTTCTAGTATTTCTTATTCGATCCACACAAATGGTAATTTTAATGCATGAAACACGTACCCTTAATGTACATCCAAATAATAAACAGCGTGTTACAATATTTTTTTTTCAAAAATTATAATTTGATATTTGTAAAACAACTAATTAGTATCAATTTTTGCATAATGATTAATTTTTATGTTGATAAAAAATATTTGATTTACATGTTATAAAATATATTATTAAATAACAGTAGTAGCATCAAAATAATAATAATAATAATAACAGTAAAATATATTTTACTCACCTAACTTTAGATCATGTACAATTTATACATTGACTTTTTAAAACATGCAAAATATCCTGAATTTTTCAAACATTGCAAAACTTTAGATCATATCAATGTGTCAAGTTGCATAGAATAAAAGAATCAAGGTGTTAAGTGTACATGAGAATCCTCAAACAAAATGTAGTATTGTACAAATTAAAAATATCAATGGGTTAAATATACATAAATCATACATTTACCAATTGCCAAATTAAGGGTATCATAATGCATATTTTGAAAAACTAATGATATCGTAATGTATATTTTGAAAAGCTAAAGTATATCCTACACACGACTTAAAATTCAGGTAAAATGCATTCTACCATAATAATAATTATTATTATTATAGTGTAAATTTTTTTGGATAAATTACACACACCTCCCCTAAAGTTTGTTAAAATTTAACTTGCATTCCCTCTAATTATCCAACATACACTCACTTCCCCTAATGACATAAAAACTTAAATAATTATCCAACATACCCATTCCAACCGCCATCATTGGACCAGCTTCTTCAAAATGCCAGAAATGAAGTTTATGTTGATCGAATGTATCAAAAAACAACGTTTCCACAAATGCAGAACTAATAATAATAATAATAGAATAAGATTGAAAGCACTTATTATTATTATTATTATTATTATTATTATTATTATTATTACTTAGTGACATTGCGATGATATTATTGCGAATCAAAGTACTGCAAATTGAATTGGGGATTGGGAAGGGACAAACGACGATCAGAGGTAGAGGTAGCGATCTCCAAATTGAATTGTTCACATTTCTTAACGACAAGGTCAGGTAACAAAGAGGGGCAGAAAGAAACTATGCAGGTAGATGAAACCATGTCATTTTGTGACTTTTTAGTTTCACCGTCAAACTGCCAAACGGGTATACAAGAAGAACAAGAATTTACCCATTTTGACTTCCGATTGTCCCAGCCCATTTACTACTTTATAAACTTTTTAATAATTTAGGATTATCTAGAATATATTAAGTTAAACTAATTTGTTTTAAGTTAGATTGAAACATTTCATGCCGCCACCACGAGAAAACCACGCACCACCGCTGCATCAGGCCTCCTTCGTTTTCCACCACCATGTCGTCGGAACCTCTGTCACAACGCACAAAAGAATAGAAGCACAATAAGTAAAACTTCCGAGAGATAGGAAGCGGAGATGGTGAATTGCCGGAGGATCCAGCATTGGTATTGGGTTGTCTTGCAAAGAGGAGGAGGCATCGTGTAATATCTTAGGTCTACGTGTCTCTAGACAAGTCTAGTCCAGCATTAGAGTCAGAGGGACCCACTCGTATTGTCGGGAAGATCTGGATGCATAAAAGACCCTTCAACAGGAGAAGAGGTGTTTATGAGATTGCTATAGCGGTCATGGACCGCTTACCGTTATAGCGGTCAAGTGCATGGACGAGGGAATTTAGAATCTATGTCAATTGCTATAGCGGTCTCATGTTTGCCAAAATGGATTTTTAAGATCTCTTGACTTATGGCAGTATCCCTAGATGTTATCACAATATAAAACGACGTAGTTTTGTTTAATGACCCCTAAATATATAAATCATTCCTTACTCGTGAAACACCAAAACCGAAACCCTATCACTCTCAACTCTTTTACTACCTCCCCATTCTCAATCTCACTCAATCCTACCTCCTTCAAGTTTCAAGGTATGAGATTAATGTTAGATTATGCTCTTGGGGTTCAGAAAAAAAAAGGCTTTTTATTTTTGTTCTTGTTTCTGTTGGAGGTGAAAGTGGAAGATCAAGGAAGGGGTGACATATATCAGAACAAAGGTGAATGCATTGTCCTTTTCCTCTATGTTTTTGAGTTGGGTGTTGTAGTTTCTCATTGTTGTCAAGTGGGACTACTCCTCCAATATTCTTAGAGTTGATTTAGAGTTGTCTAGAAGTTTTGAGAGATTAATCATGAGTTTTGTGATTGTTATGGCAGACATTATACTACCCCACTACCTAGAGCTCTCTAGGTGTTGGCACTTTACATTCCACCCCTTCAAGTAAGTAGATTTGATCCTATAGCTTTATTTTGGGATTAGATATATATTTTAGCATTCTTTAGTATTCATAAAGATTTGTCACAACTCGCCTAGGGAACATGACCGGCATATAAGGAATTGTGTCCCCACAAAAGCCTCTAGTAATGTGATTGGCTAATATGTATAAATAAATCAACTATATTTAAAATATCTCAAATTTAACTAAATTTCATAATTCTGAAAATATTTCAAAATATAAATCCGGAATAAGAAACGTGTCATAACCATAATATGGGCTGAAGCCAAACACGACTGAAATTCCAAAAATAACTAGAATGCATGTCCAGATCCTACCTACACAATTATTTGAGCACTACTTAATTGACATAATCAATAGGAAGCTGCACTCCAAAGCAAAGCTCACCAAAGAAGCTTAGCACTCCTGGAGAGGATCCTATGGTGCAACTGAATCTGTATTTGTATGGGGAGGAAAAAGAGGGTGAGTTCATCAAACTCAGTAAGTAACCTCCACTCACAACCCACATGGGACAACAACAAATATACATAACACATACATGTGACTGATGTAAACCATTTCATATATACTTACATATAACTATACTGAAAATAATAATTTAACTAAATCTATGGCAATAACTAGTAGAGAAATAGCAGATGTTTTGTATATAAATATCTGAGTTAAATAGCTAAATCTTAACTAATGGCTAATCTGATGGGGAACTAACTAGGTCCCATAAATGGACACGCATAAGTTCCTTACTGTGGGTGAGCTAGTCCTCTAACGGACCACTTGGTACCAAGATTAACTATCAATCCTCAGCCATTAACTCATTGATTTGTTTCTCACTAATTACTATCAAAATAACTTGCAATAAAGTTGAATAAATGAAAACTCTGAATACATATAATTCTAACAATTTGACTTTAGCATAACAGAGATTCTAAAATCATGCCCAAGTAATCACCACTTGTAGACATAGTAATTTTCAGAAGCTAATAGAGTATATATTAGACAATTGTTATGAATCATACTTTGTTCCACACTTTCAATAAATCATATCTAATGTTCTAAAATCTTAATAGAAAATCTATAGTTCTAAAAATATGATAAGCAATACTTCTCCTGTAAACTAAACTGAGGTATCATAATTTCATAAACTGGGAAAAGATATTCTATAACATGTAAGGTACCAAATATGGTCCTATGAGCTTTCTAAAACAATAATTTGTTATGATAACTACAAACCAATAATTTTCTAAAATTTCTATAATCCATAAAAACATATTTATTGGCATAAATAATTCTAAACTTTTATAAATAATTTATATAATATGAAAAAATAATAATAATGACAAAAAATATGGTCATGAGCTTAAACCCACTCAAGTTGGTAGTTGGAGTGTGCTTCCACTAACAACTTGACTCTAAAGAGTTGGAATGACATGGTAATTGCAAAACAATATAATGCAAACATAAACAATTTGACTTTATCACCCAACTGAGTTTGGGATGGTAGGGAGGAAAATATTGTGTGAAAACCATGATTGATAGTACTCAAATTCATAGACTAGATAAAAAAGGAAGGAACTGACTAAATTCCATGAAGATCACTTTACAAAAAGATTAATCGGAGAAAGTTGAGAGAACCATATTTTTCTCTAGGAAATATCCCTGGCGGCTATAGTTCTTTGAAAAAATATTTGAGAGTATTATAATGTGCCAAATATAAATAGTAGACAAAATAAAATTGAGAACGGAACAATCAGACATCCGTGTACACGTTGTGTCGTTTCGTATGCTTTCATATATATATATATATATATATATATATAATTAAAATTGTAATGTCGTAATACGTATATGTAATACTTAGAATATACACGTGTTAGCAAACAAGTTCTGTACGGCCTTAGAGTTCCAGGACCCACCGGGTTCTGAAATTTTACTAAGTATGGATCCTACACCTCCTTAAAGAGATATATGTTAGAGTCACTTTCTTTGGATCAAAAATTTCGATAATTGTTCCTAAAGGGAAAATAAATTGAAGAGTGATTTTTAATGAATTTTACGAAATCTTTAAACATTTCGTTTTTAACCCACAAGTTTAGAAAATCTTGAAAACTTTCGGATTTGAACTAAAACCCAAAATTTGAATTTTGAATGGTTGAAATTTTATTTTATTTTTTATATTTTATTTGAATCCAAATTTGAGGTATTTTCTTATTTATATTTATGTTTTATTTAACGAGCATATTGTCTTTTTACCTGCAAAATTACCTGCAAAAATATTTCCTTTGAAAAAATCACAGCAAACATCGCATATAAATTTTTTCCGCCTTGTTGAGGGAAAGTTACTTAGATTTTACCACAGATTTAGAATCCATAGGAAAATATGACCCGTTGCTCAACACAAGAAAATTGGCAACAAAATTCAGGTATTACCCATGGGTAAAAATTGCAAGAAAATTTTGCATATTTTTAGTAGTGCGTTGAGGTAACCTAGATGCCTAGATGACACAAGATCCTGAGGTTAGGGTTACTGTCCTCGCTATAGCGGTCATAGAAGTGAATTTCAGTATTTTGGGGGTTGTTGTCACTGCTATGGCGCGCGGAATACATTACAGTGTTTCCCAATGGTTCTAAGTCCCCTATAGCGGTCATAAATGCACGTGGGGGCGCGATACGGCATAACAGAGGTGCTATGGCGGTCCCCTGGAGCATAACGGTGCCAAAACGAACGTTTCATTTTTCAACCCTTAAACCCCAAGCGGGCTCCACCCTCATTTGGAAGCGGAAACCGCAACCCTTCTCCTCCCAGTTGCAATTTTTCTCCCATTTTCTCTCAATCTCACCCAAATCCACCATCCCCAATCATCAAGGTATGTATATGTTGATAGATTATTTCTCTTTCCTTCTCCTTTCATGTTCTTGGTTTGAGTTGTTGTCATTTCTTTTATTGTTGTCAAGTGGGATGCTCCCAAAGTTGTTGGTGTATGTTTAGAGTAATCTAGAGCTTCTCATATGTTGTTTATAAGTTTTTGTTTGATGGAGACATTGGTGTCATTCTTCCTTTAGGACTTCTATTGAGTTGTTCCTCTTGTTTCCTTCTCCAGGTGAGTGGGTTTAATCTCATGGCCTTAGTTTGGTCATTATATTATTATTTTATTGCATTATGGAGTATTTAGAGATTTGGAAAAAATGGATTTCTTACATGAATTGGCTTTATATAAAAATGTGCTTTAGTTAGAAAATGCTCTATTTGAACTTATATATGAAATTATAATTTTAGAAAACACATGGGACCATGATTGTTATGTTGTGTGTTATAGGAAATGTTTTACATGTTTAGAAAAGGTTTTATTAAGAAAATATGTATTGTAAGGATGACTATACTAAATATGTTATGAGTTCTGATATCACTATGTATTCAAGTTTTAATATTTTAAGTTATGTTTCAAAATATTAGTTAAAATATTTATACATATATTGAGAACGTGAAACAAGAGTATGACTCAACTTTACGAATAAATATGTTATATGATTTCCAAGTTTTATGATTATGAACCCAGTGTATTAAACTATGATTTTAGATTTATCAAATATATGAAAAGATATGTTAGTTTAAGTTTTGAACTTAGAATTTTAGCATTGGTACAAAGAAGTATGAAATTCAAAGAAGTATGGAATTCAAAATGATTCCTAGCAATTAAATACATACTCCGATTGGGCTGAACTGAAATGCCTACAAGGTGATCCCTTGGGCATGATTTCATAGCAACAGTTATGCTAAATTCACATACGATTCTATGAATCCAAAACTCTCAAAGTACTTATAATTTAGGACTCGCATCGTGAGGGACGGAGTGGCCACCCTTAAGATTTAAGTTTTCTTTTGTTAAACTAGTTTCCCCGGTAGAGACGGGAAACGGAGAGTTAGTTAATTGGGCGCTGTCTGAGAATCGTTAACCTTGGTACCAAGTTGCTAATTATAGGTAATCTGGCCCCAATAAGTCAGAACGGGAGATAATTAGGTACCCTTGACTATCCAACAGGGACTATTGTGATTCGCAGTGCTCTAGTTCGCTAGAACTGGGTATGATCTTAGAATTTATGATTTTACAGCTTTAGTTATTATATATGTATTTATTTTCAACTGACAAATATTTTTCTAGGCTCTACCACACCATTAGTTAAAATGATTTCATGTTTGATTATGAATTTAGAAATGCTTGTTTGAAATATGAAATGAAAGTGTTTTCCTAGCTAGCTATGTATGTAAATATCAAATGGTTTATGTTTGTTGCATGTATATTGTATCATGTATGTCTTTGGTTGTCCTATGTGGGGGTTGATGGTGAGAGCTCACTCGCTTAAGTTGTTGACTCACCCCTCTCACTTCCTCTCATAGTTGTAGGTACAGAAGTCATTCGGTATAGGTCTAGTAGTTGTGGTTACCTTTTGGTGAGCTTTACATTATTGTAAGGCTTAGTTTAGGGTCATGTTAATTGTAGAAGTGCTCCAGATTGGGGTTTTACGCAGGATCCTAGTTATGCATGTATTTAGACATTGTAGCTATTTTCAAAGTTTATGTATTTCCTTATATGTTTCCAAGAGTTAAATATGGATTTCAACTATTGGTTTTGATTAGATTATGTATTTTCATCAGCCATATAGTTATGATTAGAATTTTAAATGGTTACCAGTGTTGGATTTAAGATTTATATCATGTGAATGGATTAGTTTATGATTTTGAAATTTGCAGAACAAATTAAAAAGGGGTTTTCAAAGCTTTAATATTAAGTATTTCAGTTTTATGTAATTAAATATTATGTTTTAAATAGAGAAATGATTGTTAATTTAGAATAAAATCATCTTTAAGTATTATATTATGATAAATTATG